>OX359276.1:38305691-38453191 GCA_947179155.2 Hedera helix
AAACTTAAAAGAAATTATTTTGCTTATTTTATATATATATATAAGTTATTCGGATACGAATTCCGGATACGGATCCGAATTCGGATATCGGATTCCGGATATCCGCTATCCGCCGGATATATTTACGGACGGATGTTAAACGAATACGAATATGCATATATCCGTATTCGTATCCGTTAATTTGCGGATACCTTTAAACCGAATACGGATATATCCGTTTTTTTTCGAATGCGAATAATATCCGTTTTTTTTCGAATACGAATGCGGACGGATACGAATTTTCCGGTTACCATTTACAGCCCTAACAATTAATCAGTTTTATCTGTTTGTAAACCATAATTATAAATGTAAAATTAATTTTTTCAAGAACATACTCTAAAATATTATTATTCAAAAATCTCTCCAGCATAGAAATCATAATAATAGTAAAATCCTTTAAATTAGTATTTTTTTTGTTATATTAGACTCAAATTTAAACACATCCACCTATTTTGTTATTTTTAAGGTTTTAATCTCTTAATCTCATGAATACTATAAGCTGAAAAGTATTAATGGAGCCAAAAGTCTTGATTTTAAATCAGTATTTATATATAACTTGAACATTTTTAAGATTAAAAGCTTTTAATTTTATAATAATTTTTCCTCGTTTGAGGAAAACATAGATTTCCTTGTGCCGTGAATTTGTACAAAGGAGAAGAGAATTTATTTGGAAAATATATGAAATGATGAAATTTGATAGGCACCATGTTGACTTCATTTGTTTGGCAGCCACATTTATATACAAACATAATGATAATAATTCAAATTAAATAAACGTGATAGAAAAGGGGATAAATTTTAGAATTAAAATTGAGAGGTGAGTGGTTATGGATGCCAGAGTTGGAAGATGGTTATGGAGGTGAGGAGAGGACCCATAAAACAATATAAATGATTGAGAGAAGGTTGATAAAAAGGAATATACCATTCGCCATAACCACTAATTTAATTGTTAGCCGTATGATACTAATAATAATAATAATAGTAATGTGGTTAGCATTTACAAATTGTGTAGTAAGCAAAGTATACGAATATTAAATTAAGAATATTGTTTAATTCTTTAGAAATGTGTTTATACTACATTGAGTGATATATAAAATTAAATATAAACTATCGCTTTAAAAATAATTATTATTAAAAAATTTAAATTTTAAAACTAGTTCACAACAGAATAAACGTATTAAAGAGTAAAGTCGAACATTTTTATTAAATCACTTCATTCTTGTGTCACATAAAAAACGACTTCTCATGTTGTATTTCTTTGATTTAAATGTTCTCGATATTTTATGTGAAAAATATTATTTAATGAAAAAAGGTTAAATTTAATTATGATAATGCGACGTAAATAATTTTTTTTATATATTTTTAATTTATTTCATTAGTATGGTCAGAAGTAAACTTTCTTAATGAATTGACTTGATTATAAAGAATAAAATGAACTTATGATTTATCATAAAATTAATATTTTCACTGGGCATTACATAATTACTGAGAATTGTAGAAGTATGTATGTTTTTAATACGAGAAATTTTAGAGTGTTAGGAAACTAGGTACTATTTCATTATTCAGTGATGCAAAGTTGGACACGAGTTCCAACGGCCCTCCTCGGCTAATTACAAGGAACAATTACGACTTTTCTTCTACAGATTCAGAGAGACAAAAATGGCGGTCGGCGTTCTTGCTTTACAGGGATCTTTCAACGAGCACATAGCAGGTTCTCTCTATACATACATACATACATACATACATATATATATATATATATATGTATATACATGCGAATTTCTGTCAATTTTATTATGTGTAAATAACTTGTGTGTGTTTTTGTGGTGTGTTAATGGCAGCGCTAAGAAGAATAGGGGTGAAGGGAGTAGAAATAAGGAAGCCGGAACAGCTACAGAATGTCACCTCCCTCATCATCCCCGGTGGAGAAAGCACCACCATGGCCAAGCTCGCCGAGTATCATAATCTGGTATTTTCTCTCTGTTGATTGCATCTCGCCATTTTCTTTATGCAATTACACCCAAACAGCTCTTCCTGTGTATACACATTTTAATAATTTAGTGTTGATTGGTTATTTATTGTAGATTATTATGTTTTTGTTGAATTGTGGTTTCCTTGTTTGGATATAATATTTTCAAAGTGATTTAAATTCTAATATACTATGAGCAATTAGATATCATTACAATTATAGGCTTATAAAGATTTTTTTCAATGTTAAGATAATTCTGAATTTTGGACATCTTTTTGCTATTGGGTTTGCAATGGATGAACCAACTCAAACAAAGTTCTCCATTGGACTGTGTTCGGCTCAGTTGAGTGTAGTGTTTGTACTTAATGTTCCAAAGTTATTGAAATTCTTAAATTTTGAAATGTATTGCTTTCCCAGCTCTTGACAGTCAAATAAAGATTATTGTGAAGAGGGATCATAAGTATTGTCTTTATGTTGTTTCTGCTATTGTTTGCTAGTATAATGTTTTGAGCTTACTTGCTGATTGTGATTATATGTGTAGTTTCCTGCATTGCGCGAGTTTGTTAAAATGGGGAAGCCAGTTTGGGGTACATGCGCGGGTCTCATATTTTTGGCAAACAAAGCTACTGGTGGGTTTTCATTTCTGATCATCTTGTTGTAAATTGAATTAAAGTAGTAGTAATAGAACATGATCTTTATAAATTATGAGTCTTACGACAGTTTGGGATCTGAATACCTAGCATGGTATTGAAATTGAAAGCTTTTTATTATCTTTCAGGACAGAAAACCGGAGGGCAGAAACTGATTGGGGGCCTTGACTGTACAGTTCATCGAAACTTCTTTGGCAGTCAGGTAATCCTTCCATTTTGAATAAGTACAGAGCCAAGAAGGTAAATAGTTCAAAGGCACACATTGTGTGCATTTACTGAATCCAATGTTGAATTTGTAGAGGCATCTGTGTCAGGAGCTATGCTGAACTTTCACATGTCAGATTTTGCTAATCTTGAATGTCAAAAGTTTGATCAGAACCTTATATTTGTAATATATTGCTGCAAACAGTAACTGTAAAAGTACTTCAAAGTTAAAAGGACTTTCCAAGATTTAATCTTGCTCAATTTTACTTTTTCCCTTTCCATCTTGGTAGGTAGAATAATGATGCCTGTGTTTCACCCAATAACCTTTTGTTTCCCCAAGTATTGAATAAATTGCTGTATACTACTTCAAAAACAGACGAACATTTAATTTTTTTTATTAGTTAACAAACATATTTTTTTATTATTGTTTTAGAAATTATTTATTTATTTCCCCCTGGAACTTAATTTAAACTAGTTTAAAGGCTTTCAAAGACATTTCAAGAAATAAATCTGGTCGTGGAAAGGTTATCCTTTTACATCTACAATAGTTTTGGTATCCGAGTTAAACTCTTTGTTCTCATGGACCCTTGTAGCCTCTTTGGCAAAGCCATATAAAGATTCTAAATCAAAAACTTTTTACAGATCCAGAGTTTTGAAGCAGAACTTTTAGTACCAGAGATTGTGGCTAAGGAAGGTGGTCCCCCAAGTTTTCGTGGTGTTTTTATCCGTGCTCCTGCAATCCTTGAAGTGGGACCAGAAGTTGAAGTGCTGGCTGATATTCCCTTCCCTTCTGACAAAACAGTCGATTCAAATTCTGCTCTTGAAAACCAAGAGGTTTGCCTTTTAGCTTGTCTTCATACAGAATTTCTTACATCATTGCTCAGCACATTTGTTAACCTCATTCGGAATGTAGTATAATTTACCTCTTCCAAAAATTGTCGTATCTATGTGATGGTAACTGGGTATTTTGCAAATTGTGTTGATAACATGTATACCAATTACCACATGCTAATGACATTAGGTTATCAAAATGTTCCCATACGCATTCATTTATGGTTCGTTCTAGTGTTTTTTTTTTAAAATTCGTCTTTTCTGGATATCAATATATATCTCTTATGTATTTTACTGCAACCATATTTTACTGATATGTTGAAATTAACGTTACAATACTCCCATGTGTCCATATGCATTCATTTATGGGGGACATAACAAAGTTCTAGTAAGTGCATGACATGTGGGTAGGGCATTTCACTTGGACATTAAAGCACCTCTAGTCTTTAGATGACGCAATATAAAACGATATGAGATTACTATTATTAGTATTATGTATCAGATTTGTAATTTACTGCAGGGTATTGTGATTCTCAGTTTAGATAACAAAAATATTATGGCTTGATTTTCATGCAGCAGGAGGATAGTGGGTCTGAGAAGAAAGTGATTGTGGCCGTTAAGCAAGGGAACATGCTAGCAACTGCTTTCCACCCTGAGTTGACTGCAGACACCCGATGGTATTTATATGTCCCACTAGGAAATTAATTTAGTTAGTCTATAAGATGAAAATACTAACATATTTTTTCGTACAGGCACAGTTACTTCTTGAAGATGGCGAGTGAGGTTGAAATTGGGGCATCGAGTAG
The DNA here is from genome assembly GCA_947179155.2 of Hedera helix. Taxonomy (NCBI): domain Eukaryota; kingdom Viridiplantae; phylum Streptophyta; class Magnoliopsida; order Apiales; family Araliaceae; genus Hedera; species Hedera helix. The sequence goes on from OX359276.1 coordinate 38,310,191, forward strand.
CATTACCACCTACGTAGAGCGTCAAAGCTATGAACAACCCAAAATTGATCTTCCTGTTTACCTATAGTTGCAAAAGAATGAACATATAGGTTTAATCATAGAAATCCCAGAAGGTATGTTTGTCGAATGTTGTTTTGTTCTCTCTCTCTCTCTCTCTCTATATCTCTCTCTTTCTCTCCACCCACATCTTTACATATCATAGACCATAGTTGCTTTTAGTCCTGATGGTGTTCCATTTTACTTCAAAATTGGTCGGCATCTGATATGAAATTTTAGGGTAATTGCTAAATTTAAACAGGCTGCTGTTTACTAGGTTGTGTACATAATATTGGAAGTTGATTTTATGATTTTCTTTGAAGTGATTAAATTTCATTACTGATCTTCAATGCAATGTTTGTTTCGTTAGAATATTAGTCACATCACGCCTTCATTAACTCTGAATGTTTGATTTACCTGCAATTGTATGTAAGCAGTGTGCTTGAAATCATCTTAGGAAAGAATTCCTCATAATGCCGATATGCTATTGTCCTTTTTAGGTAGTTCTATTTACTACCATAGCCCAAAGGGAAGCACCAAATTTCCTACCAAGTCCTGTCTCTTAGCATAAAACTGAAGTTGAACAATCTGAATTTTCAGTTAGTGCGTACTACTTTTAAGGTTGTGTGAACGATTACACTTTTATTGAAGATTGAAGGATTTCCTATGGTTTCATATTGCATCGTGGCACAAAGTATCAATGTTGTGGTGGGTTAGAGCCATGGTATTTGGCAGATTTAATTGTTTTCTTCTCTGTTGGATAGCTTGTTAGCTTGGCTAAGTAGAGGGTTTTGCTGTATTATATTCACAGCTTCATCTTCTCCCTCTTGACCTGACATGCCATCATCATTGTTGCACTTCGACAGCCTTTACCTCCACCCTTGCAATCATCATTGTTGCCACTTTCAACGTTCTTTACCTCCACCCTTGATGCCGAACAGCTTCTTTCCTTTCTCCATCTTATCACAACCACTTGTCAACCCCTACCCCTAATTGCTTATCAACACACTGGTGATTGAATATAGGTGCAATAACAATAATCATAAGAAACTACATCGAATATACTAACACTTCTAATTTTCATAAGTTTGAAAATATAAACAAATATATTTAATTTGTAATTCTAAAATTAGTTAGTTTGACTAGAAAAATCAATCTGAGGCAGTTTTTGAAAGACGGATGGAGTCATTGAGCGACGGAGGGAGTATTAAAGAGAGGAGAGTATTCATCAAGTCATGACAGTACTATTTTTTTATAAAAAAAATTAGGAGCTTATGCTATTAAAGGAATGTGGAGAAGGGCCAAAAGGAGAACTATGAATTGCGTCTTTATGATAATGTTGAATATGTGATAATCCATCCTTGAGGAAAGAGTGTAAGGAATTAAGAAAGACGGATGATGGGTTCAATTGGATAGCTAGCTAGCTAGCTACACATTACATAATAGGGTTGCATGCAGTTATATAGTGAAGTGATCGTGATCATGATCATGAAAACTCCAAATATAATATATAAAGAGAATTGATATTTTTACAAAAAAAATTAATATTTTCGCAAGATAAAGAATTGATATTTTCACAAAAAAAAATTGATATTTCCGCAAGGTAAATGATCTCTAGCTAGTTAGTTATAACTAATATTTTTTTTGTTATTGCAATTTCATCTACCAACCTACTGGTGATTGAGCCACTTGGCTATTTGCACTTGAGTAATGTTCTGGATTACTTCCCTGGTACGTACTCAAGTTTATTATACCAACCAGGCACCTAGTTATGGACCAGAATAAGTTGGCCACTAGGTTTTGTGGTTTAGAGTAATTCCCAAGTGATATTTTTCAGAGCAAATGAAAGATATGCTAAATAGAGAAAAACAGCATCTAAGATCGATGATATCATTTCAATGTCATTACCTGCAAGCTTCCCATTGACAAAAGCATGAAGGGCATGACCAAGTGATTCCACATGCACAAGTGTTTGAGAATCATCTTCAGGGAAAGGCTCATCGCCTTTGATTTCAGTGCTGCAAATACTCAAGGCAGTAGAGGAAGTCGGAAAGCGTAATTTGTTTCTGAAACAACCCAACAATGAGTAGATAGTTCTTAGTGGATACCACATATAGTCAAGTCACTCCTATCAGCTGTCGTAGCTATTTGCTCCAATAATCCAGGTTTCATCAATACTTTGTTACTTGAGATACCTACAGGTTCGTTACCTACAGGTTCGTTAATCCAACTCCAAGGTGGCAGGGATGCTTGAGAAGAACTAATGTTATCTTCCAAAGAGTTTCTAAAACATCAGAAATTGGTTAGTAACAGCTACTGCACTAACAATAAAACACAAACATCTCGAAGCTTGCAGATAACCACACATTATATTCCAATTAATGGCACAAATTTGTCTAGCAACCTACCTAAAGTATGATCACAACTCAAATTGAATTATTACTCGGACAATTTCAGAAGAAGTCGTACGGGAAGGAAAGTAAAAATCAGGTGTACAAATTTACTTTTGGCTGAATACATGACCAAGACTGTTTTTTGATTGCAGTAATTTTAATATGTATATCAAAGAATTAAGTCTTGGCCAAAATTAAACCAAGAGACTGACTGCATATATATGGACCTTTTATCATGACCAAAATTTAAGACAGATGCATGTCCTAGAATCTAGTTTCCATGAGAAAAACAATGATATACCATTTGACAAGTACCTGAGCTTTTAGACCACCTTGTTGCTTGCAACTTGCGAAGTATCAAAGCAAGAAGGTCCGTCCGGTCCATTCATGGAAGGCCACACTTGAGTGCTCTTACTTAATACATCATTATACTGGAATTAATAAGCCATACCATACTACCTAGTGATTTCAGAGATTCTAAGGGAAGCCTAAAACGTTGAGGCATTGACTGAGAACGTATACAACAATAATGGACATATGCACAACCGTGCTTTAAACAGATAGCAATATAAGAAGGCGTAAAAATGGAATAACAGTGCTTGGATGTATGACACCAGCTGGTGAGGTATGTAAACATAATCACAGGCAGATCTTCCTGCGAAGAAGCTCCAACATCCAAACAGAAATTTGAATGCATAGGGACTGCTGAAGTTCTTGCAACAGATAGGCATCAGTATATATAGTATAACACTATCATTTGGCTTTGCTTTTCTTACACCCATAGTGGACGTGGTCTTCATTTTTGTTTTCCTAAGGTCTAAAAATCCACCTATTCCTTACTACCTGTGTCCAGTATAAAGATAAACGTTAAGAGTGTTGAACTCAATTCATGCACTTACAGAAGTTACAATGAATATTGTTTTAGTTGTTTCATGTGTACAAAACAATCTGAGTACATACTGTCAGAGATGGGGAGACGAAAGTGGGAGTAGGGTTGTGTATAGTTATTCGTTTAACTTAACGAAGACGTCAAATATTTAAGTAAAAAAATTTATAACACTTTAATCCCATATCGTAACATGTAGGATAATTTGATATATTTATAAAAACTCAAACTGTTATCATTAATATTTTTATTCATAACTTTTGAATGAGCTGTGATGATTCAAGAAGATAATGTTAAAAAAATATACTAGACCTTATGATTTAATTTTGAAGCACTTTTACTCTGAAAAAGCGAGTTATCTTGGTAAAAATAGTGACCGACCCTAAATTGCAATCTTTAAAATTTTTAATAGTTCTCTTCTATAATTTTTAAAATTTCTTATTTGATATTTTCACGTAAAATCTCATATTAACGAATACAAATTTAAATAATTATTTAACGCAGAAAAAGTAAAAAGTGGAACCAAAAAACAGGTGAACCAATTTTTTTTTTTAATTGTCTAATTAATTATAGTATATAGATATATGGATTTAAATAATTATTTAACTACTTTTAGCAACTTTTAAGGACTTGCCTGTTAAAAGACAAACAAAATAACTTTTAAAGTCCTTAAAGATTTTATTTGTTGACAAAAATGGTCCATATCAGTTCCACTTTAGAATAAATTGTAATAAAAAAGTATATCTAAATTCATTATTGTAAATCTGTATGAAATGATGTATATAAATATAAATCTTCAAATACCTTTTTATAGTTCGAGGATAACGTAGGAATGGAGGTTGGAAGTACGATGTTGCTCAAAAATTAGTTCTTTCTTTAGAACTGGTTAAAAAATAAAATATATCTCTAATTTAAAACAGAGAAAGTGTTATGAATTCATGCACATGCATTTGTGAATATCCAATGTACATCTCAAATACATGTATCTCTTCATACATGTATGTATATTTATTTCTAGTTCATTTCCCCTCTATATTTGTAAGCCTATAAATAGAGGCATTTTATTTGATGTATGACACACTTGTGAATGAAATGAAATAGTTCTCTTATTCTCTCTAGCATTTTCTCTCTTGATTGATTTCCTAGATAATATTTCATAATACGTTATCAGCACGAATTGCTCTTCACTTTCATCTTGAAGCAGATAATCATATTTGGTTTGTTGATAAGAAGTAGAAGGTATGTTTATTACTATATCTATTACTGTTTAAATTCTATTTACAGATAACTCTCTCTTTTCATATGTTCAAATTAATGGCAAAATGAAACATTATTACTGTCTAAGTAGTCATCATTAATTAATTGCCACAATATTTAAAATAATATAGATATAGATATAAATGGTCATACATCACTTGAAGAGACATGCACTAATGACTAACTTGTATATTGCACAAATGTTTTTTTCCTGTTATTTTCATCATTTTAATATCTATCTATACATAGATATATAGAGATGGAGAAAATGCATGCGTCTGAATGTTGAAATGATCATTTAACATTTAACCGAATGTTTATTAAATATTTATTATAATAAACTAAATTTAAAATAATTTTTGATAAATTTTTTTTATGAAGTGACAATGACAAATCTTGCCAAACTTGAGTTCGTGACACTTGATATTACGGGTAAGAATTATTTGTCATGGGTCCTTGATGCCGAAATTCATTTGGATGCCATGGGTCTTGGAGACACCATTATAGATGATAATGAAACAACTAATCAAAACAAGGCAAAAGCCATGATTTTCTTACGCCATCATCTCCATGAGGAATTGAAGATAGAGTATCTCACAATCAAAGATCCTCTTATTCTTTGGCAAAATTTGAAAGAAAGATATGATCATCAAAAGACAGTTATCCTCCCAAAAGCTCGTTATGATTGGATGTATTTACGATTGCAAGATTTTAAATCAGTAAGTGAATATAATTCTGCAATGTTCAATATCAGTTCTAAGTTGAAATTATGTGGAGAGAATATCACAGATGAAGATATGTTAGAAAAAACATTATCCACTTTTCATGCCTCAAATGTGCTACTGCAGCAACAATATAGAGAACGAGGTTTTAAAAAATACTCTGAACTGATTTATTGCCTACTTGTGGCCGAACAAAACAATGAGCTTTTAATGAAAAATCATGAATCACGACCGACTAGTTCAGCCCTATTCCCCGAAGTGAATGCTACGAGATATAATCATAATCGTGGTCGTGGTTGTGGTCGTGGTAGAGGTCGTGGACGTGGCCGTGGGCGAGGGTGGTTTACTTACCGCAACTATGATAGTCGTAATTCATCAAATTCTAACAAACCTTCACAGAATGATGAGAAACAAGAAAAGGGGAAGAATATACATAGTGGAGATACCAAGAAGGTTGAAAATATCTGTTATCGGTGTGGAATGAAAAGACATTGGTCTCGTACCTGTCGTACGACCAAACATCTTGTTGATTTATATCAGTCCTCATTGAAAGGAAAAGGAAAGGAGAAGAGCATAGAAATAAATTTTTCTCATCCACATTTAGATGATAATGATATCTATTTTGACCATTTGGATATGATGAACCTTGATGGGGATATGACGACGCACCTCGACGTTGTAGATTTTTTTGAGCAAACTGATGAGAAAATTGATATTGCTTCTAAATGATAATAATTAGTTTAAAATGATATCCTATTAAGTGTGTTTTTTTTTATATTCTGATGTATTTTGTTTTCTTCCTTTCATGTTGGCTTATTTAATGTAATGGATTTTATTTTCATAATTAAAAATTATGTCTTATTATGAACTCATTATTTATTTATTTGTTTTCATGAAGAAAATATGGATTTGCGTCATGTTATAAAAAGGCCTAATATCGATGGTAGATGTGACGCCCCCAAATCTGGGCCCACACAGCCCAAACTTGAGTCGTCAAAATACTACAACAAAATTATTACAACAAAGCACAACGTACAACAATACAGTGTATAATAATACACAACTAAGTCTTCACTATTATTGCCACACTATTTTACAAAACGTGAAGATAACTATTCCTCGGACCCTCACTCCATTCCCCGGCTAGACCCTGTTATGTTTTCATCTCCTGTTGAAAAACAATGGAACAAAAGAAAGGGTGAGCTCAAATAGCCCAGTAAAGAATATCATGACTAAGATAATGACGAATAAATTATCATTAGTCTTCAACAGTTGAGTTCTTGATAGAATACAATAGACTACAAGGTTTATATCAAAAACTGCAGTTAAATTCTTAAACAACGTTCAGATCAATAATAGCAGCGGAATGAGTAATCTATTAGAAGAATAATGCAGACTATAATGTCCACTCGGTTCTCTTTTTAGGAAAAACATCATCAACTTTTATCATCTGAAATATCATTAGTCAAGATAATACAAATTCACAGTTCCTGATCATAATCATGCACATCAACAGTTCATCTTTGTACTACGGGCCAAAGATATTCAATATAGCACCAACGGTCATGATTATACCAGATTCAGCCTTTGATCATAATCATACCAAACAACAGTTCATCTTTGCACTACGGGCCAAAGAGAACATTCACCACGTGCCATAAAAGACACCGAACAGATGTATCGCCTTTAACCTATTATATCGCCTTTAACCTATCATCTGTTCAACAAATATATCACATCTGTGCCCCCCGGCCACAGATATTCACAACAGCTTGATTTTTGGATGATTAGAATGATATAAATGATGAACAGAAGAAATAGGATAACAATAAGTATCGGAAGTTTACTTTGTACAGATTCAAATAATGTCCAAATTGTCAACATGATGTGGAGTGAAATTCAAGATCCACAGTTCAGAATAACGGTTACAATTCAATAGAAAGGTTCACGTAAATAGGAAGGTTCAGTTGAAATAATGAAGTTCAACTATTATGGAACATATAATATTTTCAGGAATTATAGAAGCAATAGTTCCATAATAAATTTCGATTTAGGAGTATGAAAGAAAATAATATCCCTTACCGTAGCAGGTTTGATTAACAAAAGGTGAAAGAAATTATTACAAAGGGTTATTCACCAACAGGCGGCAATCCGCTCCGTAAGGTTATTCCCACAATTTAATAGAATTTGAGTACAAAGAGTTATTCACCAAACAGGCGGCAATCCGCTCCGTAAGGTTATTCTCAGAGATTAATAATGAATGAATACGAAAGGTTATTCACCAACAGGCGGCAATCCGCTCCGTAAGGTTATTCCCACAATTTAATAGAATTTGAGTACAAAGAGTTATTCACCAAACAGGCGGCAATCCGCTCCGTAAGGTTATTCTCAGAGATTAATAATGAATGAATACGAAAGGTTATTCACCAACAGGCGGCAATCCGCTCCGTAAGGTTATTCCCACAATTTAATACATGGAAATAAAAGGCACGTCTTATGAGTAAGGAAGAAACAATATTATTATCGAGAATCAAATAATGATAATCCCTTACCATAGTACGTTTGAATAATGGAAGATGAAAAAGATGGTATCCCTTACCTCAACACGTGACTGGATATTGATTTAAATGAGGTTGATTAACTTGAACAGTACACGTATACTTATAGATCTTCACAAATACTCAAGATGACTTAAGCACACTTAGAGAGAACTTTCACAAGAAGTATTTAGAGAGAGAAAGAAAGAACAAGTAAGGAAGTTTATGAAAAATCCTTAAGTTAAGGCTTCTATTTATAGCCAAAAATCTTATCATTCATTTAATCTAAACCATTCATTTAAAGATCATCTTTTAATCTACACCATCCATTTCAAATATTATATTATCTTTAATCTACACCATTCATTTCATATCACCTAATAATCACCTAACTTTATATTATAAACAAATCAATTTAATTATTCAACAATAATTCACACTTTAATCTACACCATTCATTTCATATCACCTAATAATCACCTAACTTTATATTATAAACAAATCAATTCAATTATTCAATAATAATTCACACTTTAATCTACACCATTCATTTCATATCACCTAATAATCACCTAACTTTATATTATAAACAAATAACTTTATCAATTCAATTATTATGACTAATTGTTATAAATACAGTATAGTTAGCTCTTAGATATCAAATCAATAAATTAATGAAATACAACTGTTTAAATAACATCATAATAGAGATAACAATAATGTAAAATAAAGCATACATTACTGTGTAATGACAATTATTGATTCAATAATGTGAATTACTGTGCATATGTTACTGTGACAATTATTAGGTTCAATAATTTTAAAAACAGTGCAACAACAATTATTGAATCAATGATATAAAATACAGTGTAATGACAATTATTAAATCAATAATGCAAAATACTGTGTAACAACAATTATTGAATTGATAATATAAAATATTATGCAGTGACAATTATCGATGAAATGATGCGTAACAGTTACGGTGTCAATTATCAGACCAAAAATATGAGACACTATGCAATACCGTGTGTTACTGTAGAGTACCGTGTGCTACAGAAAATACCATAAACTACCGTATGCTACTATTCTTTTATCACCGGTATTTTAACAGTTCCGTTGACTATTTTTATTTAAAAAGGTTACTTCTGTCGTTTTCTATATCCGACAAATATTCCGTTGTGGGGTCCACCAATAATTTATTATTTCGGCGCCGTCGTACGGCACGAATATTCCCCGACCAAACGAATATTCCCCGACAAAGCGAATATTGTCCGACAAAATAAAATTTGCACATAACATCCTTAACTTTCAATTTTGTTAATTTAACCACTTACTGTTTCAAAAAAAATATCTATATGAAGAAAAATTAAATTTTGTATTTCATAAAATTCGGGGTCTTACAACCTCCCCTCCTTATGAAATTTCGTCCCCGAAATTGACGTACCTGACATATCGAAGAGGTAAGGATACTTAGATTTCATCTCAGATTCTAGCTCCCAGGTCATTTCCTCAGTATCTTGGTTCCTCCATAAAACCTTAACTTGAGGTATAACCTTTGAGCGTAGGATCTGCTCCTTCTTATCCAGGATCTTAACAGGTACTTCCTCGTATGTTAAATCCTCTGCTATAACGTCTGGTTCTAACTCAATGACGTGGTTTGGGTCCTTCACATATTTACGTAACATAGATATGTGAAAAACGTTATGGATGCGAGACATACTTGGTGGTAGGGCTAGTCTGTAGGCTACGGTTCCTATTCGATCGAGGATTTCAAATGGGCCAATAAATCGAGGGTTGAGCTTTCCTCTCTTTCCGAATCTCGTAACCCCTTTCCATGGAGAAACACGTAAGAATACATGATCTCCGACGTTGAAACTTTCGTCTCTCCGATGAAGATCAGCATAACTCTTTTGTCGTTCTTGTGCGGTCTGTATTCGTTGTCGGATCATTTGGATCTTTTCGGTCGTCAAGCGTACCAACTCGGGTCCCAACAATTTTGCTTCTCCTACCTCATTCCAACATATTGGAGAGCGACACTTCCTTCCATACAATGCCTCGAATGGAGCCATGCCTATGCTTGCTTGGTAACTGTTGTTGTAAGAAAATTCCACCAACGGCAAGTACTTATCCCAACTTCCTTTGAAGTCTAATACACAAAGTCTCAAAAGATCTTCGAGGGTCTGGATCGTCCTTTCCGATTGTCCGTCCGTTTGAGGATGGTATGCAGAACTAAAACGTAGTTCAGTGCCCATAGCTTTTTGTAGACTGATCCAAAAGCGTGAAGTGAATCTAGGATCTCGATCAGAAACTATGGAAACTGGCATGCCATGCAATCTCACGATCTCATTTATGTACATACCGGCAAGACGTTCAAGTGAAAAGTTTTCTCGTATAGGCAAGAAATGAGCAGATTTGGTCAATCTATCTACGATCACCCAAATTGCATCCAAGCCTTGAGAAACTTTTGGAAGACCCGTCACGAAGTCCATATTGATGTGTTCCCACTTCCATTCGGGAACTTCAAGTGATTGTAATGGACCTTTAGGAACTTGATGCTCTGCCTTGACACGTTGACAAGTTAAGCACCTTGAGATAAACTCCGCAATCTCTCTTTTCATATTGTTCCACCAAAATGTATGTCGAAGATCTCGATACATCTTGGTACCTCCTGGGTGGATTGCAAACGGCGTGTTGTGTGCCTCCATCATGATTTTATGCTTTAATTCAGGATCGTTAGGAACACAGAGTCGAGAGTTGACTCGAAGTATTCCTTTCTCGTCGATTCTTGCTTCGGGAATGGCACCTTCTTGTACTTTCTTTATCATATTTATCAGTTCCGGATCGGTAGCTTGAGCAGCTTTAATTTTATCGATTAAAGTTGGTTCTACTCGCACGTGAGCAATCTTCGAGTGGGTCCCTAGTGTCTTTAGCTCTATCTCCATCTTTTGCAAGTCGTACAAAATACACTTTTGTGTTGTCAGCAGTGCACTTGTACTTGCATAAGATTTTCTGCTCAAAGCGTCAGCTACAACGTTCGTCTTTCCCGGGTGATACTGGATTGTGTGGTCATAATCCTTTAACAGCTCAAGCCAACGTCGTTGTCGCATGTTGAGTTCCTTCTGGGTGAAGAAATACTTGAGACTTTTATGATCCGTATAGATATCCACTTTTTCTCCGTACAAGTAGTGTCTCCAGATCTTCAACGCGAAAACGACTGCTGCCAACTCTAGATCATGAGTAGGATAATTTTTCTCATAATCTTTGAGTTGTCGAGAGGCGTAGGCTATAACCTTTCCATGTTGCATAAGGACACAGCCTAGACCTTTGCCAGAAGCATCGCTGTAGATAACAAATTCTCCTGATCCTGATGGTATGGTCAGAACAGGAGCTGAAACCAATCTCTTCTTGAGTTCTTGGAAACTTTTCTCGCACTCCTCGCTCCATATGAATTTTGTGCTTTTCCGAGTAAGCTGCGTTAATGGAGTGGCGATTCGAGAAAATCCTTCTACGAATCTCCGATAATAACCAGCTAGACCCAGAAAACTTCGGACTTCGGTTACTGTTTTGGGTTGTTCCCAATTTAGTACCGTTTCAATCTTCGCAGGATCGACTGATATTCCTTGACTAGAAATCACATGCCCAAGAAACGCGACCTCCTCAAGCCAGAACTCACATTTCTTCAACTTGGCATATAATTTGTTTTCACGGAGCTTTTGTAGTATCAATCTCAGATGTTGTTCATGATCCTCGCGAGTCTTGGAGTATATGAGGATGTCATCAATAAAGACAACCACAAAATGATCCAAATGTTCCTTGAATATCCGGTTCATCATGTCTATGAAAGCTGCAGGAGCATTAGTTAGTCCAAAAGGCATGACTAAGAACTCATAATGCCCATAACGAGTTCTGAAAGCAGTCTTTGGAATGTCCTAAGCTTTAACCTTTAACTGATGATATCCAGAACGGAGATCAATCTTTGAGAAATGTTGAGCGCCTTGCAATTGATCAAACATGTCATCAATCCGAGGTAACGGGTACCTGTTCTTGATGGTGACATGGTTCAATTCTCGGTAGTCAATGCACAATCTCATACTCCCGTCTTTCTTCTTCACAAATAGAACAGGAGCACCCCAAGGTGATGCACTCGGACGAATGAAACCGGTATCCAACAATTCCTGTAGTTGGACTTTTAACTCTTGAAGTTCAATGGGAGCCATTCGGTAGGGAGCTTTGGAAATGGGCTTGGTACCGGGTTCAAGATCAATATAAAAATCAATTTCACGGTTTGGGGGTAAGCCAGGAAGTTCTTCAGGAAAAACGTCAGGAAACTCATTAACAATGGGAATATCATTCAAGTTTGACGTATTTTTGTTCAAATCAGTGACATGAGCTAAAAAGGCTTGACATCCGTTTTTCAATAAACGAATGGCTTTATGGCTAGAAATAACAGTTATAGATTTCAATGGTTTAGTTGCTTGAATTTGCATGACAGGTTGATTAGGAATATGAAAACTAATAATCTTATGAAAACAATCAATTTTAGCATGATGGGTAGTCAACCAATCAATTCCTAAAATCACATCAAATTCATGCATCTCCAAAGAAATAAGGTCAACAGGTAATGTGAGGTTGTTGATTTGAACTAGGCAAGATTTATAGACAGTAGATGTAATGGTCATTTCTCCTAATGGGGTTTCAACTGATAAGTCAAAGTCCAAATTTTCAGGAGTTAAGTTTAAACGCTGAGCACATGCAGGTGAGATAAAAGAATGGGTAGAGCCAGTATCTAATAAAGCGTAGACTTCACGAGAATTTATGAATAGCTTACCGGTTATCACCTCGTTCGAGTTTCGCGCCATTTGGGATGTCACAACAAAAGCTCTCCCTTGAACTACAGATTTTCCCTTATCCGCGCTAGCTTTTGGTATCATCATTGCAGCTGGACTTGATTTTGTGGCAGGACAAAACCGCGCAAGATGACCCTCTTTCCCACAACTGTACCACTTTTTGGACTGCAGTGTACAGTTTGGGCTGATGTGACCTTCCTGACCACACCTATAGCATCTCACTGGTGGTCGATCTTCTCCCCTTGAAACTGGGGTCGGTGCTGGTGTTGGTACTGGTGCTGGTGCCCTTCCATAATTATTATGGAATCTCTTTCTTTTGAAATTGTTCCCACTAGATTCTCCTCTTCTGTTATTTGGTATGGAATTACCACCGAAGTGCTGGTTACCTCCTCGATGGTTCTCGTTCCTGTGGTTGTTGTCACTCCTTTCTCTATGCTGATCATTAACTCTTGGCTGCAATGTTTCATCTGTTTGCTCCACCCTTTGAGCCCTATCTACAACATCTGAATACAAACTAAATTTATGAGAGCTAAGTTGTTGACGAATTTTGAATCTCAAACCTCTTAGGAACATCCGACTCATTCGTGCTTCGTCATCCACAAGATGGGTGGCAAAGCGAGATAACTCGGCAAACTTGGCTTCATATTGGGAGACTGTCATGTTTCCCTGCTCCAGCTTAATGAATTCCACCTCTTTCATATGGCGGATGCTTTCTGGGAAATACTTCTCGTTAAACAGTTCTTCGAATTCTGTCCAAGACATTTCGAGTGCTGAAGGTTGGATACGTTTTACCGCTTCCCACCAATGGTCCGCCTCACCTCGTAACATAAAAGTGGCAAATGGCACCTTCTGATCATCAGCGCATTGTAAGACATCAAGTATTTTTGTCGTCTGCTTTAGCCATGCCTCCGCTTTGAGTGGGTCAGGCTTCTCGTGGAATTCAGGTGGTCCTAATTCTTTAAATTGCTTAACAGTGACCATCCTCAAATTGCCAGCGTTTCTACCGTTATTATTGACTGGATTTCCTCTTCCTTGATTCTGTATGAACTGCATGAAATTCCTAAAGAATCAATCGTTCATCATGTTATCAGGAACATTATTTCCTGAGTTGGCAGGAGGATTGTTTGGGGCCTCTTGATTCTCGGCTACATTTGCTTCAGGCATTCCATAGTTAACCTCTTGATTTCCAGATGCCATACTAAACTGTGGTCACAAAATAAATGTTAGTTCAAATAAACTGACTCATCACTTCATGTTCCTACATTTAAATCGACTCATTAGATAATAAAATCTATTTTAGGTAGGACACACTAGTGACTGATTCTATTCGTCTCTCCCCTCCTAGTTCTACCCCAGATCTCCATTAAAGACCATATCCCTAAGCTCTGATGCCAACTGTGACGCCCCCAAATCTGGGCCCACACAGCCCAAACTTGAGTCGTCAAAATACTACAACAAAATTATTACAACAAAGCACAACGTACAACAATACAGTGTATAATAATACACAACTAAGTCTTCACTATTATTGCCACACTATTTTACAAAACGTGAAGACTATGATAACTATTCCTCGGACCCTCACTCCATTCCCCGGCTAAACCCTGTTATGTTTTCATCTCCTGTTGAAAAACAATGGAACAAAAGAAAGGGTGAGCTCAAATAGCCCAGTAAAGAATATCATGACTAAGATAATGACGAATAAATTATCATTAGTCTTCAACAGTTGAGTTCTTGATAGAATACAATAGACTACAAGGTTTATATCAAAAACTGCAGTTAAATTCTTAAACAACGTTCAGATCAATAATAGCAGCGGAATGAGTAATCTATTAGAAGAATAATGCAGACTATAATGTCCACTCGGTTCTCTTTTTAGGAAAAACATCATCAACTTTTATCATCTGAAATATCATTAGTCAAGATAATACAAATTCACAGTTCCTGATCATAATCATGCACATCAACAGTTCATCTTTGTACTACGGGCCAAAGATATTCAATATAGCACCAACGGTCATGATTATACCAGATTCAGCCTTTGATCATAATCATACCAAACAACAGTTCATCTTTGCACTACGGGCCAAAGAGAACATTCACCACGTGCCATAAAAGACACCGAACAGATGTATCGCCTTTAACCTATTATATCGCCTTTAACCTATCATCTGTTCAACAAATATATCACATCTGTGCCCCCCGGCCACAGATATTCACAACAGCTTGATTTTTGGATGATTAGAATGATATAAATGATGAACAGAAGAAATAGGATAACAATAAGTATCGGAAGTTTACTTTGTACAGATTCAAATAATGTCCAAATTGTCAACATGATGTGGAGTGAAATTCAAGATCCACAGTTCAGAATAACGGTTACAATTCAATAGAAAGGTTCACGTAAATAGGAAGGTTCAGTTGAAATAATGAAGTTCAACTATTATGGAACATATAATATTTTCAGGAATTATAGAAGCAATAGTTCCATAATAAATTTCGATTTAGGAGTATGAAAGAAAATAATATCCCTTACCGTAGCAGGTTTGATTAACAAAAGGTGAAAGAAATTATTACAAAGGGTTATTCACCAACAGGCGGCAATCCGCTCCGTAAGGTTATTCCCACAATTTAATAGAATTTGAGTACAAAGAGTTATTCACCAAACAGGCGGCAATCCGCTCCGTAAGGTTATTCTCAGAGATTAATAATGAATGAATACGAAAGGTTATTCACCAACAGGCGGCAATCCGCTCCGTAAGGTTATTCCCACAATTTAATAGAATTTGAGTACAAAGAGTTATTCACCAAACAGGCGGCAATCCGCTCCGTAAGGTTATTCTCAGAGATTAATAATGAATGAATACGAAAGGTTATTCACCAACAGGCGGCAATCCGCTCCGTAAGGTTATTCCCACAATTTAATACATGGAAATAAAAGGCACGTCTTATGAGTAAGGAAGAAACAATATTATTATCGAGAATCAAATAATGATAATCCCTTACCATAGTACGTTTGAATAATGGAAGATGAAAAAGATGGTATCCCTTACCTCAACACGTGACTGGATATTGATTTAAATGAGGTTGATTAACTTGAACAGTACACGTATACTTATAGATCTTCACAAATACTCAAGATGACTTAAGCACACTTAGAGAGAACTTTCACAAGAAGTATTTAGAGAGAGAAAGAAAGAACAAGTAAGGAAGTTTATGAAAAATCCTTAAGTTAAGGCTTCTATTTATAGCCAAAAATCTTATCATTCATTTAATCTAAACCATTCATTTAAAGATCATCTTTTAATCTACACCATCCATTTCAAATATTATATTATCTTTAATCTACACCATTCATTTCATATCACCTAATAATCACCTAACTTTATATTATAAACAAATCAATTTAATTATTCAACAATAATTCACACTTTAATCTACACCATTCATTTCATATCACCTAATAATCACCTAACTTTATATTATAAACAAATCAATTCAATTATTCAATAATAATTCACACTTTAATCTACACCATTCATTTCATATCACCTAATAATCACCTAACTTTATATTATAAACAAATAACTTTATCAATTCAATTATTATGACTAATTGTTATAAATACAGTATAGTTAGCTCTTAGATATCAAGTCAATAAATTAATGAAATACAACTGTTTAAATAACATCATAATAGAGATAACAATAATGTAAAATAAAGCATACGTTACTGTGTAATGACAATTATTGATTCAATAATGTGAATTACTGTGCATATGTTACTGTGACAATTATTAGGTTCAATAATTTTAAAAACAGTGCAACAACAATTATTGACTCAATGATATAAAATACAGTGTAATGACAATTATTAAATCAATAATGCAAAATACTGTGTAACAACAATTATTGAATTGATAATATAAAATATTATGCAGTGACAATTATCGATGAAATGATGCGTAACAGTTACGGTGTCAATTATCAGACTAAAAATATGAGACACTATGCAATACCGTGTGTTACTGTAGAGTACCGTGTGCTACAGAAAATACCATAAACTACCGTATGCTACTATTCTTTTATCACCGGTATTTTAACAGTTCCGTTGACTATTTTTATTTAAAAAGGTTACTTCTGTCATTTTCTATATCCGACAAATATTCCGTTGTGGGGTCCACCAATAATTTATTATTTCGGCGTCGTCGTACGGCACGAATATTCCCCGACCAAACGAATATTCCCCGACAAAGCGAATATTGTCCGACAAAATAAAATTTGCACATAACATCCTTAACTTTCAATTTTGTTAATTTAACCACTTACTGTTTCAAAAAAAATATCTATATGAAGAAAAATTAAATTTTGTATTTCATAAAATTCGGGGTCTTACAGTAGAGATATATGCTTAGCAGATAGTGCAACAGCACATACCATTCTCAGGCATAAACAATATTTTTCAAATCTAAGAATGGTGAAAGCAAAGGTGAATACAATATCAGGTTCGACAGACTTGATTGAAGGCTCTGGAAGAGCTAATATAATGCTTCCTAGCGGAACAAAATTTATTATTGATAATGCTTTGTTCTCTACTAAATCAAGAAGAAATCTATTAAGTTTTAAAGATATACGACTTAACGGGTATCATATTGAGACTGCCAATGATAATGGTATAGAATATCTTTACATTGTATCAAATGATTCTAATGGAAAACAAATATTGGAAAAATTGCCCGTTTTATCTTCAGGGTTGTACTATACAAGTATTAGTACAATTGAAATCAATGCAATAATGAACCAGCAGTTCAATGAACCAAATAATTTTATTATTTAGCATGACCAATTGGGTCATCCAGGATCTATAATGATGCGAAGAATTATTGAGAATTCACTTGGCCATCCATTAAAGAACCAGAAGATTCTTCAATTTAAGGAATTCTCATGTGCTGCTTGTTCTCAAGGCAAATTGGTTCTTAGACCCTCACCAACTAAAGTTGAGATTGAATCTCCAAAATTTCTAGAACGTATACAAAATTTCTAGAACGTATTTGTGGGCCTATTCACCCACCATGTGGACCATTTAGATATTTTATGATTTTAGTAGATGCATCTACAAGATGGTCACATGCGTGCTTATTATCAACTCGCAACCTGGCATTTGCGAGATTACTTGCTCAACTTATTAGATTACGAGCACAATTTCCAGATCATATAATCAAGACTATTCGTCTTGACAATGCTGGTGAATTCACATCCCAAGCTTTTAATGATTATTGCATGTCACTTGGGATACATATTGAACATCCTGTTGCTCATGTTCATACTCAGAATGGTCTTGCTGAATCATTTATTAAACGCCTTCAATTAATTGCAAGACCATTGCTCATGAGAACAAAACTTCCTGTCTCTGTTTGGGGGCATGCTATCTTACATGCAGCAGAACTTATACGCATTAGGCCAACATCATATCACAAATTCTCCCCATTACAATTGGTTTTTGGTCATGAACCAAATATTTCCCATCTAAGAATATTTGGTTGTGCGGTATATGTTCCAATTTATCCGCCACAACGAACAAAGATGGGTCCTCAAAGGAGGCTGGGAATATATATTAGGTTTGAGTACCCATCGATAATTAAATATCTTGAACCTTTAACAGGTGATTCATTTACAGCACGATTTGCCGACTGTCATTTTGATGAAACTATGTTTCCGGCATTAGGGGGAGAAATTAAACAGCTGGATAAAGATATCACATGGAATGGATTGTCATTAATGAATTTTGATCCTCGTACCAAACAATGTGAACAAGAAGTTCAAAAGATACTTCATTTGCAAGACATAGCAAATCAACTACCAAATGCATTCACTGACTCAAAAGGAGTAATCAAATCTCATATACCAGCTGTAAATGCTCCAGCACGGATTGAAGTCCCAGTAAGACAATCCGCAAAATTTATAGCAAATGAGTCTAAGATACGCCAGAAGCGTGGAAGACCAATCGGTTCAAAAGACAAAAATCCTCAAAAAAGAAAAGGAGTAAATAATCAAGTTAGCATTATTGAGGAGGAAAATATTAATGAGGATATAGACATAACTAATTATGAAACCCCAGAAGAGGTTCAGGTACCTGAAAACAATAAAAATGAGGAGATCTTGATAAGTTATATTTCTACAAAGAAAAGGTGGAACCGAAATGAAATAGTTGTCGATAATATTTTTTCATATAATATATCGCTTGATATCGTTAATGAAAACGAGGATCTTGAGCCTAAATTCGTTGAAGAATGTAGACACAGAAATGATTGGCCAAAATGGAAAGAAGCAATCCAAACAGAATTAAATTCACTTGCAAAACGTGAAGTTTTTGGACCTGTAGTCCAAACACCTGAAGGAGTAAAGCCAGTTGGATACAAATGGGTATTTGTGCGAAAACGAAATGAGAAAAATGAAATTGTAAGATATAAGGCACGACTAGTGGCACAAGGGTTTTCACAAAGACCTGACATTGATTACGATGAAACATATTCTCCTGTGATAGATGCGATTACATTTCGGTATCTTATTAGTCTGGTAACTCATGAAAAACTAGATATGTGTCTAATGGATGTTGTTACAGCCTATTTATATGGGTTAATTGATAATGATATTTATATGAAAATCCCTGAAGGATTTAAAATGCCTGAAGCATCTAAAATGCCTGAAGCGTCTAATTTAAATTCCCGGGAAGTTTACTCAATCAAGTTGCAAAGGTCCCTATATGGGTTAAAGCAATCAGGACGCATGTGGTATAATCGTCTTAGTGAATATTTACTGAAAGAAGGGTATAATAATAATCCTATATGCCCATGTGTTTTTATAAAGAAGTCAGAATCCGGTTTTGTTATTATTGCTGTGTATGTTGATGATTTAAATATTATTGGAACTCATGAAGAGATACCAAAGACAATGAATTATTTAAAGAAAGAATTTGAGATGAAAGATTTGGGAAAAACAAAATTTTGTCTCGGCCTGCAGATTGATCATTTACCAAATGGAATTCTCATTCATCAATCAACTTACACAGAAAAGGTTCTTAAAAGATTTTATATGGATAAAGCACATCCATTGAGTAACCCAATGGTTGTTCGATCACTTAATGTGAAAAAAGACCCTTTCAGACCTCGTGAGGATAACGAAGAATTACTTGGTCCTGAAGTACCATACCTCAGTGCAATTGGTGCACTAATGTATCTTGCTAATAATACACAACCTGATATAGCATTCTCTGTGAACTTGCTAACAAGATATAGTTCTTCTCCTACTCGGAGACATTGGAATGAAGTTAAACATATTTTTCGTTACCTGCGAGGAACTATGGATATGGGCTTATTTTATTCAAATAAAGTTAATCATGAATTAGTTGGATATGCTGATGTAGGATATTTATCTGATCCACATAAAGGTCGATCTCAAACAGGTTATCTTTTTACATGTGGTAATACTGCTATATCATGGAGATCTACAAAGCAAACATTAGTTGCTACTTCGTCTAATCATGCTGAAATACTTGCAATCCATGAAGCAAGTCGAGAATGTGTGTGGTTGAGATCAATGACTCAATATATTCGTGAAACATGTGGTTTATCCTCCAGCGGAGGAACTCCAACCATTGTGTATGAAGACAATGCTGCATGTATATCTCAATTAAAAGGAGGATACATCAAAGGAGATAGAACCAAACACATCTCACCGAAATTCTTTTTCACACATGACCTTGATAAATGTGGTGATATTGATGTTCAACAAATTCGCTCAAAAGATAATCTAGCAGATTTGTTCACTAAAGCATTACTAACTACAACATTTGAAGGATTGCGACGCAATATTGGAATGCGACAGCTTAAGGACTTAAGGTGATACATTCATGAGGGGGAGTTAATACGTACTGTACTCTTTTTCCTTAACCAAGGTTTTTTCCCAATGGGTTTTCCTGGTAAGGTTTTAATGAGGCAGTATTCAAAGCGTAATATCAAGAATTATGTACTCTTTTTTTTTCACTAGGGTATTTCCTATGTGGTTTTTTCTAGTAAGGTTTTAATGAGACATATTCTTAATACAATGGATATTCAAGGGGGAGTGTTATGAATTCATGCACATGCATTTGTGAATATCCAATGTACATCTCAAATACATGTATCTCTTCATACATGTATGTATATTTATTTCTAGTTCATTTCCCCTCTATATTTGTAAGCCTATAAATAGAGGCATCTTATTTGATGTATGACACACTTGTGAATGAAATGAAATAGTTCTCTTATTCTCTCTAGCATTTTCTTTCTTGATTGATTTCCTAAATAATATTTCATAATAGAAAGTATTATTATTAATTTTTTTTTTTTTAGATTCTGGAACTTGATTATCCACATCTTATGTTTTGTTTAAATACAAGCATTAAACTATAATTATAACAAAACTGCATATGTTTGGACTTGTTCTAAATATAAGATTTGAATTTATTACTCAAAATTTCAAATAATATATGATTTTGGACGTATAATTAATTCAATTAATATATGATTTGTCTCTCCCATCCACCAGTACTCAAACTTTTGAGCTAATTTAGCTAAATGATCACTAGCAACTGAATTAACAGAGCTGCGTACATGAAAATAGAAGTCTTCAATGAAGAAGGTTACGGGACAACCTACTGAAGAGGTGAAGAAAGGGAGAAAATGTAAAGTTCAAGATTTGTATATCAAATATTGTGACGTGGGGTGTTCAACGGATTAGTAGTAGTCTACACTAGAGAGGATGATAGTCAAAAAATGAAGCATAACAGATATAATATTGAGAAATATTTTGTGAAAATGGACAAGTTGGAACAAAGTTCTTCAAAGTGCTGAAGTTAAATAAGCTGTTGATCAATGTGAAGGATCCAGGGCACTGGGCCTGATGGATTCAATTTTAATTTTATAAAGAAAGCCCGGTGTTTTATGGAGAAAGATATTATGGAGTGGTGACATCAATTTTATCAGAATGAAAGAATTACGAATGGTCTTAGTTCATCTTTTATAGTGTTAGTACCCATAAAGAATGTTGTTGAAAGTGTGCATGATCTTAGACCGATAAGTTTGATTATCTCCATGTACAAGATTTTGTCAAAAGTTATAGTTTTAAGACTAAAGGGCGCCTAGGCGCTCAAACGGTTACAGCGCCTAGGCGCCCTTTCTTCTTCATGTTATAGCGTCTAGGCGCCCTAATTCTGAAAGCTTTAGCTACGGTTTGTCCGTCGCTAAAGCCGGTTTATTTTTGGTTCACTTTTTTTCGGTTCGTTGGAGAATCTAACCCTATATACACACACACACACGCACACGCACACGCACGCACGCACGCACGCACACACACACACACACACACACATATATATATATATATAATAACAAAACACAACTCATTTTAAAAAAAAAAAAATCCCGCTCATCTCTAAAAATGAATCACGACCGTCCAAAATTAGGATAAATCTAACCCTTCGTTTTTCCTCTTTAACATCCTCTCCTCCACACCCATTCTCTTCCTCTCCTCTCCTCCAAACCCATTCTCTCTCATCACCTCCAAAAAACATCACTGCTGCTTTATCCGCACTACTGCTGCTTCCATTCTCCGCACTACTGCTGCTTTATCCGCACAACTCAGTCGCCTTCGTCGTCGGCGGCGGCGTAGATTTTCCTCCCCTCTTGGCCGACGCAGCTGCCTTCTTCTGGGCCCCCTTCTTCTGGCTAGCGTCGGACACCATTTGTTTCGAAAAACCAAAAAAAATTGAAGAAATTGGCATGTAAAATGTTGGGTCTGTGTTTGGAACTTTAAATTTGCGACCTATCTCAAACCCAATGTTTGGTTTCTGTTTTTTGTGTTGATCTGGTATTGGGATTTTTGGTTCTGATTTTTATTTGGTGGGTATGTGTTTGGAACTTCTATCTGAGTTTTTTGCAAGAACTGTGAAACCCAGTTCGATCCTTCCCTCAATCACCTCCGAGTTTGGCAGTAAACCCATTTCCTTTATGCACCTAATTTTTGGCAATCATTTTGGCAGTCAACCCATTTCCTTTATGCAGTAAACACATTTCCTTTATGCACCTAATTTTTCCTATTAGTTTTTTTATTGCAATGTCTTTACATACTTATATATACTGTGAACTCTACTTGAAGCGCTTTATTCCTAATAGTTCTTTCTGTTCACTTGTGAGTTATAGATTAGATTACAATAGTAAACGATCCCCTCCCCTAAAAATAAAGTTATAGACCAAAACAGAATCAAATGAAGCAAGGAGAGTAGAAAACTAAGTATACAAAGCAGAGGAGAAAATGAGATCAAAAAGGAATATAGTACTGCAAAATTAATCTTCAAATCTATTTTATTTGGGGGAGTTCTTTTTCCTACTTGAAATTTTGTTTTTATTCTTAAAATATGTTTATTTCTTTGGTATATTCGCTTACATGCACTTTAGAGAGATGCAGAAATGTAGAAATGCAGGAATTTTGAGTAATTTTGTTGTTCGTTTACTAATTTTTTGTTTTTTTTGGGATTGCCCAAAAAGGTTTGATGAATTGGTAACCAGGTATTTATATTGTTTACTCATATTCAGTGCATAAGTTATGATGTGCAGTTTACATTTTTTTTTTTTAATGTATATAGCTAATTCAATCATTTTAGAGGTAATAAGGTATGTAGTTTTGGTTTGATAGAAATTCAGTTTCCCTCCTTTTAAATTTGATATCTCTATATTAATTGGAAAAGATTTCTTTGGGATACTAAACTTCATGATTTTTATTTTGAATTTCTATTACATTGATTGTTATTGTATTTTGTCATTGTATTTTGTTAACGATGAGAGAACGATGTAGAGATGATATTGAAATCAACAATTTGGCCGTGATTTAATTCATCCATCTCCTAAATGAACGATGTTGAGATGAAATTGCCTTTGTATTTTAGTTGTGTGTATAGATATAGAGAGAGAAAGAGTGGTAGATGGATATTGAATAGCGAATCCCTATAAAGATAAAATAATAATCTATAATAACAAAAGGCAACTGATTTTGAAAAAAATACTTTCCCGCTCGCCTCTTAAAAATTGATCAGGGCCGTAGAAAGTTAAGATAAATTTGACCATTGATTCTCCCTTTCACTCCTTTACGTTAAAAATCCTCAGCTACCAGCTCTCTCAAACAACAAAATCTCTTCCCCTTCCAAGTGACCAATTCTTTCACCAAATTGAGGTTCCAAACTGTAAATTGAGGAAGATAAGGGGAAAACATTCACATAGCGTCGGTCCCTTTCTCCTTACGCATTCTTCTTCGTTGGCTTGGTGGTCGTGGGTGTCTTTGATCGGAGGTGTTGTGGAGGTCGGCTATGGAGGAGAAGAGCAAATTTGAGTGGATTCCGACAAAAGCTCCATCAAATTAGACTGGGTACATAAATTTGAGTGGTACATTTAGAGTTGGGTGGGCTGTGAAGGTGAAGAAGAAGTGCTTATGAAGTGAAATAATAATTTGGCAATCACTTTCGGTATTTGGATGGGGGAAATTTGTGTTAAATTATTGGATTTATTAATTGTTTTTGCGTTTGTGGCTCTAATTTGGGGGTAAAAAGGTACGTTAGTCTGCCTTCTCTTTGATTTTATATGAGAGTCTTCTGCCTTTATTGTTTTGAACTGTTGCTTTGTATCATGTAAAGTTGTAATTGGTATAAGAAGGCTCTGAAATTAAAGACTATAAAGACCAAGTGTAAGTAAGTAAGACAGAGCACTTTAACTAGAAATTAGAAAGTATGTCTTCATAAATCTGAAACATAGGTGCTCCAAAATACCTCTATGCGAAGCAAGGGACGAAATTGTCCTCTCAACAAATGCAAAGAGAGTTGTTTCTCCTTGAAAAGGCATAATGTCTTATACCAGAAGAAACGAAATGCTTAGCCAGCCCAAGAACTTTTGCATACATACACCTTGAATCATTTTGTGGAATACATAATTGTTTTCTTTTGCGAAAAGTAGTTGTTGTGATTTAATTGATCCAAGCTGCAACGCCTGGCAACATGATATTTGTTGTTGTATTGTGAGATTTTTAGTTGAACTTGACTTCATTAGTTTGAAATTGGGAATTCTTTTTATCAAAATGTATATCTGAAAATAGTGTCATGATCATCATGTTATCCTCTTTTTTCAAAAAAAGACATCAGCATGGTACATGTTGTTAGACAAAGATTTGACCGAGGAATAGGATACCCAAAATAGGTGGGTTTTTGGCATTATCTTTTAGATGTCCGGTGAAGTAATAAAAGTGGCAAGATTTTGGGAGTCAATAGGTTAAGCGATGCTTTCGTACACATGTAGACTTTTACTTGTGTTGACAAGATATTATTCATTTGCATGTATACAAATACCTTATTATAAAAATAAAATTAAAAAATTACATATTAAAAGGATGGTAAAAAATGTAATAAGTGGTATCAGTTCAAGATTTTTCTATCATTAGTTTTAGTTGTTTGCTTAATTTCTTTCTTTCCCTGTTTTACTTCCACGCTACCTACAAAATGATAGTATTAGCCTTTAGGGTTGTCAATCAAAGGAATTGTTGAATGATAAAATTACTGTCATGTTTTTGCCGGGATTCTGTCATTTTCTCTGTTATTGTTTTTGGAGTTCATCTTTTGTTGTCAATGACGGAAAAAGAATGCTAACAACATGTATTAGTTTAGTTGTTTAAATTCTTTTAATTGTTGAACGACCCTAAGACGACTTTGAGATAGAATAATAGATTTAACTTTTGAGGTGTGATTTTATGATTAGGTTTTGAATTCACAATAATACTTCATGAATATTTTCATTCCATTTGACTTTGATTTGCAGGGGAAAATAGATGTTTAAATTCTGAACTTTGGCATGCATGTGCTGGTGAGCTTGAGAATTTGCAGAGAAGATACGTTTTTGTATGCGCCACTTCAGGAAAACGCAGGACTTCACTACCTCTTCCATTGCCTTTCAGTTCAACCACTGATTATCTTAGGTGAGTCTTTTGATAAATTGATTAGTTTCAATTGTTCAATTCTATGTTTACATTTTCCAAATACATTTCGATTTTGAATACTCCCATCCCTTTCAAATTTGTTACATTTTCCAAATACATTTCAATTTTTGAATTTTAAAATTTCATACGGAACTCTTTTGTGTGACAGTGTTGATTTTGTTGTGTGCTTGATAATTTACTTTCACTTATATTAATTTTGTTGGGTTACAAGTACTTATATTAACAATAACAGCTACACCACTATATTTTGGACCTCTATGAAGAGTGTTGACATAATCATCTTGGGTTTTCAAAACTCTGATCCAATACTCAGCTATACTGAGTTCATAATTATAATTATATGAAAATTGTGATAGTTTGTTATGAACACGGTTATATGATAAACCACTAATTGTAACATATGAATGTGTGCTATGTGTTAAGCATGATTTAGTTTACGAAAATAGTAAATTACTAACATGTATGTGAGGTGCATAACAATATGTACATGTTAAAACTAACACAATAAATTAGACAAATCATTAATAAATACCACAATTCAATTTTATAAGACAAATCTCACTAAGCTAAGGTTTTGGTAATTTGTAAATTCGGTTTTGGGAGGTCATGTTTATCCATACTATAAGGTAGATTGTACAAAACAATGATTTTTCAAATTATACACTTTAGATTTAATTGATAAAATGCCTCAACGAGGTTATTTTTGCTACAATGCATAAATTTGTTTTAATTTAATTGATGGTTTATGTTCATTCACGAGTTTTAAGTTAACTCAAACTGATTGGATGGTTTAAAGTGCATTCAAAATTGATTTTATAGAATTTCTTACAAAGTGCATTCAAAATTGATTTTATATAATTTCTTACAATTTTCATTCTATATGATAAATTTTATTTTCAGTATATATGCAAATTATGGTCCACAAAATAATTAGTGGTCTTGCCATACCTGAAACGTTTACTATACCTGTGACTACTAATTGTGATTTTCTTTTTCTCCACCTCGCCTAATGCCTCATTCTCAGCAACTATTAGACCACGAGAAGGTCATTGTTTCGTGGGCTTTACAACGTCGTCGAACTTGACCACAACCACAACTACTGTCTAAATGCCGAAAACTTACTTTGCAGTGGGGTAATACCCATCACCGTACTACATCACGGTTACATTCCCAACCTCGACGTTCATCTACTACAAATTTGAAAATTCCACCAAGACATCATTTCGAATAGGGCTTGACGTCAAGCGCACCTAAACAAACACAACGACAAGGTATTCAATTCTTAAAAAAACATATTTAAGTTTTACTCTTTACCTACCGGATTTTATTTTTTCCGTACTAAAACGTTTTTTCGGTAGAGGTTATAAATGTTGTGCTTACCCCGTCCATTGGACGTCCACTCAGGCATCAATTAGAAATTGGTTCGACGTCAAACCCACCTAAACGAACACCACTACAAGGTATTCAAATTTATATAATAAGGAAAGTATTAAAATTGAAATTAGTGTTCTATTTGATATTATTACCCAACATGTCAAATAGTACTGAAAGTTTTCACTTAGAGTACCAAAACCAAAATCTAGCTAATTCACCATGCGCTAAATTAATTATCCTTTTTTTTCTCTCTTGCTATTAGTTAATTCATATTAATATTTTTTATTTCCATATTTTATTATGCTAAATTTGGGATACCAATCACTTTAATTACTTGAATTTTCTAAGAATCAGATGCTTTTAGTACGCTAGATTTTGGCTACCAATTAACTTATTTAATTGAATTTTTTAAAACACCCTCTTCACAATGTCTGAATACCCTTTCTACCACACGCCCACTTTCATCTACACAAAGTCAAAACACCCTTCACAATTACATTTTGATCTCTAGCACACTAATACATTTTTTCTACAGAGGTTACGAATTCTGTGCTTGCACCGTCCATTGGACATCCCTTAAGACATCAAATTGAAATTGGGTCGATGTCACGCGCACCAAAACCAACACCACTACAAGGTAATCAACTCTACAATAACAACTATTTTACTAATATTCTTTCTTCACCGAATTTGATTAGTTTCACACTAATACATTTTTTCAACAGCGAATATGAATAATCATGTAGTCACCCTGTCCACTAGACATCCTACTTATACCGTGTTTGGATATGTAAGTTCCTTTTTCAGACTTAATGAAAATTAAACAATTACTATTCAATTTTGTAATTTCTAACGTGTCTTTCAATTACGAACAGGAGGATTATCATTTGCAATGCACGGTAATTTTCTTCTTTTATAGTAATCTTGCTTTTTAATAGTTCTTCTTTTTTTATACTTTCTATATTTACTCTTCTTTTTACTTTTCTTTAATAGAGAGAACATTACCGGAAAAAAAATATTGGCATTGTCATTCGAGAAGAATCTGAATTGAAGATTATGTGCAAGACAAGATACGATTACTTTTTCTTTTCTTAAGCTCATACTTTATTTTCCAAGACAACACATCTTATATTGGTACGCTATCAGGAAAATCAAAGAAAACTTAGAGCAAACAAAAAAGGGAAGGAGAATCAAAAAGGAGCACACAGTAAAACACAAGCTCCTAATTTGCCTGTGGTAAGTATACAATATTCCAGACATTTACGTTAGTAGTTACAATGATTTCTTACATAAAGCCATATAAACAAAATATTTGAACCTACTTTATTAACGACACTATGCCTTCTTAGGTTTATATAATTATACATCTATTATTGTTTTTAGGGTTTCAATAACAATATCCTTTACGAAACTACACTTACTCAATGTAAAAGACAATAACAGAAAGTGGTGAACAATATATATTACACAGCGCTTGCGTGTGAAATACAAAATCAAGCAACCTGAATATATGTATCCTAATCTAAATAAATATAAAACATTATTTTTTTCCTAAAAAAATACTTCGACTTCTTAACTTTACACTTACATATCTATTGTTATTTTTAGGGATTCAATAAAAATATCCTTTACGAAGCTCCAATTCCTCAACGTAAAAGACGAAAAAGGGATAATGGTTATGTGCATCCAATACATATTGCTCAACGCTTGCGTCGTGAAAGAGAAAAGCAAGCAAAAATAATACAATCTCAACCATATCCATTTTAACCAAGATTTTTCCCCGGTTTAATCCCTAGGCCATCCAAACGCGCAGCTTATGAACGGGAATGTATCGCTATCAAGAGTTATTTTTTCAGCATCCGTCATTGTTAAAACATGCGCCATCAGATTCTAATCGAATTCTTCCAGTTTCAATTTTTCCACCTCAAATGTCACATTCAACTAACTCAAATTCAAGGGGTGAAGAAATCCTTCTTCCACCAAATAATTTGGAGCATATGCATGACTCCCGTAACGTTATATCATCTTCCATGCCTACATCACCAACTGTTGGGTTAGTTCAATGCAAATTATTTATAACTATACACCATAAGGAGTGTTACGATATATGTTCACTATTTTGAAACAAATTCATTTATTTCCTAGGTTATTACCAATTATTCAGTCAATCCTTGATGAAGCTTGCGTACAAGATGAGGCATCGCCTACAAATATAGCCCCTCGGCCGCATCCTATTTTAGGTAGACATTACCTTGATAAAATGAATATACAATGTCCTCACTGCTCAGCATTGCATTGGAAAGTCGAAAAGTTATCCAATTCATTTGTTGACCGCCCTTTCTTCGGAATTGCTTCAAACATAACTGTTTTTGTGATCATGGTAGCCCTCTGAGCATTTGATTCCTTGCTATGATTTTTCTTTTAGTGCACTGCTAATAACACGTGTTAGCGTAACTAGAGCAGTTAGTAGTACTATATTGATTTTGCTTCTCCCTGCATTCATTATAATCTTGCTTTAAACTTGATAGTGTAATTTCATTTTTCATGTGAAACGAAGTACATAGTATGATGAATTTGAAGTTCGGAAGCTAAGAGTTTGTTTCATGCATCAGGTGAGAACAAGATAAAGAGTTTTTGGAAGTGAAAGAAATAAGATCGACATGAGGATGATAAAGTGTGTTTATAAATTTATATATTTGGTGTATTATTATCTTACAGATATTATTTTCATCGCATGTTTAGCAAATTATTTAATTTATTATTCAAACTAGCATGTGCATTGCACGGGTTATTAACAATGCCGTGAGAGGTATATTACAATTGAAATTATTTGCATTATATACAATTTGCGCGTGATATTGATTTATGACCGTAATAAACACATTCGTGCTTCTCTTTAAATTTCGAGTATGATTATTCATCATCATTTGCCATCACGTAGCTTAGAAGATAAATTAAATTATTTCATTTTATTCAATTGTTGGTATTTTTTCATTTCATTCAATTGTTACTAAATTCTTTCATTTCATTCAATTGTTGGTATTTGTAGTACCAGAGGCACGGGTTAATGCTAGTATATATATATATATATATATATATATATATATATATATATATATATATATATATATATATATATATCCTTAATTTAAATACATGTCAATTTCATACAAATATAGAGATAGAAATGGAAAGGAAATTTATATTTTCACAAGAAAAATTGTATTTTTGCTAGACTCTGATCACATGAAGGTAGACTCTACTTACTATTTATGTGAGTAGAGGCTTACAAAAATATCAATTCTTAAATAAAAATGATAGCTAGGATCTAAATTTTCTATAGGTATAGAAGAATAGTTTATTTGGATGGTTTATCAAAACAATGTTTCTATAGTATAGAGTTATATTTATATAAATAATAAAAACATTTAAAATATAATTCTTTATTATATGAAATGCAATTTATTATTTTAAACTGTTCAATAAACTGCTCATGTTAAACCAAAAGTCTACTTTTTCAATGTATCAAGCGTTGCTATAAGAGTCGGGTGGATGCACGTACAATCAAGTGCTCATCCTTGATTTTTAATTTTTTTTGTGAGTGTAGAGGTAATATAATAAAATGGTGCCCCTCCTTACAAAAAACATTAAGTCACTTGTTAATAATTAGATATTTTTAATATCTTCTTTTAAATTTAATTTAAAATTTATGTTTTCACGAGTCTATTTAATTTTTTTCAATTTTTAATGCTAAGATTAAATATAATTAAATTTTTCTTTAATTTTTTTATTAATTACCTATGAGTAATTAATTATTTATTTTGATTCTTATTTATTTTTATTTATTCATACTAATTAATATATTCGTACATATTCTTTAATTATACATTATGCATTAAAATTTTCGACATGTGTGTCATTTGATGTTGTATTAAATCAATAAAGACATGAATTATGAATATATAATTTTATTTTAGGACCATACCACTAGGTATTTGATCTATTCATATTATTAAATTTTTTTTTTACATTATAATGTGAATTTGTATTTGATATTTTGAATTAGGATAAATAGATATATGAATAAATATTTTTCAAAATCTAGCTTTACTAAATTGTCATCAATCCAAATTTTTATGTATTTTTAATTAAAATTTATATTTAGTAAAGTTTATTTAATTATAATAATGTTTTCTGCGTCCACCCCTAATAATAATTAACAAAATTTATGTTATGAATATACTATAGCGCATTGTAATATTTGGACAATATAGTACTTCAATGTACTCTGAATATATTGGTGATGAATTTTAGGACCATGCAGATGTTTTGTAGTGTACTTCCTCTCCTTTGTTCTTAAAAGGATGGTTTAAGTGATAAAAAATTTATCTTCAAAAGTATATTTATAATGCATAAATCAACTAGATGATATTAACAAATTTATCCAAGCAGTAAATCAATCAAAAGATAAATGAATGATTTAAATTAATTCTCTCTCTTTCTCTCTATAAATTCAAGAGCCAATTAAAATAATTAACAGCCATACTTTAATTTGAAATTTTTAAATCAAAACTAAATTTATATTTTCTCATCTTATTTAAATATTTTAATTTGTATAAAATCAGTGTTTTAAGACAGATTAAATCACTTACTTTGGGACAATGCTCAGATTATCCCAAACTAAAAATGCAGAAACTCTTCATGTACATGAAGCTTCTACTGCTAAACTCTTAGTTACTCCTACACACGGGTCACCAAATGTGTCCGATGAGACTCCAATGCTGCAACTCTTTGATCCAATGCAAGCCTGTAGCAGTTTTATTCGATTAAATAAGAACCTGATGATGTTAGAAGTTGAAGAAAAATAATATTCTCAGACTAAGAATGATAAAACCTTCTGTACAATGGCAAGTGTCTTCTTGCTACTGCTGCATCGACCATGGCTAAAACTTCCACACGTCCCAAGAGGAGTTCCGTAGCTTGCAAACTTGATCGAAGAAATGACCTGACTAGGGTGTGGACACTCCAGTGAGACTGCTGGTCCCGATACCATTCCTGTCTTTTTATCTGAAGTCCACATGTCTACAGGAAGCGGGTGAGACTCTGATACTAGCGAGCACAAACTTTCAACCTGTTTGGTACCAAAAGAAATCTTTGTGGGATCACCTCCCATTTCCTCAAACAGTACTAGAATGTTCCCAGTTGGCTTCAACCATGAGCGAGGTACATGGTACCTGCAAGATCAGTGAATCAAAACAAAAATTTTACAATGAAATGCTTCCGATTTTAGTAAATAAATACTACCAGGACTTACAGCTCTTGGGATGGTTTCCCGCAATTCTTGAGACATTTACTTGAACCGTAATTTCCTCTGTAATTGCAAGAATCAGTGCAACCACTGTTTGGAGCAGTATAAGTTGGCCAATAACGCCCAATGCTTTGTCCATTTACCCATGCTTCACCTTTTCCCATCCCCACCGTGTTCAGTGCAATTGGGTTATTTCCAGCAGGGGCATCAAAAGTTGTCTGAACCAACATGTTCCTCTCCATGTTAGTATCTAAATAGGAAGTCCAAAATCCTTAAGTAGAAAGTACAAGTTTTTCAGTTTATCCTAAATCAGCTTTATACAGATACAAAAAAAGAGGAAAAGAAATTTACCCATCATAACCAATGCCTCACTGTCTCAGTAATCCTCATCCAGGACTAAACTAAACTAGGGTTATTTGACCCAGTTTTATACTAATGTGGAAATTTTCACATATGGCAGCTTCAGTCAATTAATGCAACTATGATAAATAATGCTAAGAAATATTAAAATCTGATATGTGAAATCATAGTATGGCTGGTGGATAGCTTATAGCATAAAGTTATGTGAAAGAGTTATTCAGTTGCATACTGAGGTCTACTTACTGAATAATGGGGGGAAAAAACCTTTGCTTCTCTGTCCAACTAACTACCCTTACATTCGGAATTAGTTTGAACAGGTACTAGCTTGAACTCTGAACATTGTACACATTGACTCAGTTCTTCACTTATTATCATAATAATTCATCCTACCAGATTCATCGTTATGTTCATTTTCAGCCTTCACCTCTCTGCACTGTGATATACTGCCCTTAATTTCTTAGAACTTTTATATATTGCCTGCTTATTTATTAGTCAAACCTTCCACAAACTAAATCTGATTATTACAGATGGAACTAATCTTCAAAATATTAATTTGAGGAACAACTGGTACCTTAGTGCCGCCATAAAAATATTACTGTTAGGAAATGCCATAATTTTCAACATGGTTGTTGACTCATTTGGTAATCAAGTATTCATACTTACATGGAGAAAATTGAACATGAAATAGAAATATTTATGGCATTACCTTGTACCATGTTAATGGTTGCTTTGTAGGCGAGGTGGACTGTGACGCCCATAGTGAGGAGCTTCCCGTATGCAGGCCTAAGCCTTCCCCTTTTAGTCCTACCTGCATTGATGGAGATCAAGACCGGAAAGTAGAGGTGAATATTGTGGAGTTTACCTTTTACCCAACACAAAGGTGTAGCCTTGCAGAGGAAAAGTAAATCTTATTTTACAGCTATTACACTCTCTGCAGTTAGAAGCAATGTTGGTAGCACCTCATTTTTCAAGCTTGTTGGGAAGTATTATGACATGTAGATATGTTCACTTTTAAGTGTTGGTTCAGGTTTTTACTCTCTTAAACAAATAGAGTACAATTTTACGGTTGATTCTAACATATATCAGCAAATTCTTAACCACAACTATAACTAACCTGATATGTCCACCGCTGTGCCGAGAGATCAATAGTGGAGCCGTTCTTTAAGCCTTTGAGCTGCACTGGACCGGTGATCCCAGCACCCGTTTTATCGAAGAATGCTCCATAATTCTGTAGACAGCAACAGAAGATAGATAATATTACTTCTACCTAGTGGTATCTTTCTGTTTAGAAATTTCTCACAACAAATCAATGCCAAAACACCACACAAAAATACAGATAATAATCTTTTATCATGAAAAAAAACAAGGGAAGGTCAAACCTGAAGTCCCACAGTCAAACTCAAGAGATCGAATCTGTTTGTTCCAGGTATGAGGATGAGGGGAACATCCACCGAAATTTTAGCTTTACCCCTATTTCCTATTCCCCTCCCTACAAAAAACAATGCAATTACAATTTAGATGTGAGCAGTGTACACTAAGAGAGATATTATACAACATAAACATGTACACTGTTAGGATCTGTAACAAGAAATATACAACTTCATCCATTTATGTTGGGATCTGTAACATGAACATGTAAACTTTCTTGTACAAGTTTTGCAAGCATAGGCACCATGCAAAAGCATTACCTCAATCTTTTATGTGTATGCCTTTAGGCACAGGGTGCCTTCGTAGTCAATTAAATATTATGGACTATTATTAACGAATTGACATCTCAAAGCATTAAAAGGCATATTAGCAATAGAAGGTGTGCAATTTCATCTACCAACCCATTATTGGTGATTGAGCCACTTGGTTATTGCACATATATAATGTTCTGGATTACTTCCCTGGTACTCAAATTGATTATACTAACCAGAAACCTAGTTATGGACCAGAATAAGTTGGCCAGTAGGTTTTGTGGTTTCCAGTAATTCCCAAGTGATATTTTTTCCACAGGGAGCAGTGCAAATGAAAGATATGCTAAATAGAGAAAAACGGCATCTAAGAATCTTGTCCTTCAAATATCATTTCAATGTCATTACCTGCAAGCTTCCCATTGACAAAAGCATGAAGGACATGACCAAGTGATTCCACATGCAGAACTGTTTGAGATCCATCTTCAAGGAAAGGCTCATCGCCTTTGACTTCAGTGCTTCAGAAACAGAACAGAAAAAAAAATTCAAATACTGAAGGCAGTAGGTGGAAAAAATAATTTGGTTCTGAACCAACCCAACAATGAGTAGATACTTACCTTAGTGAATACCACATATAGTCACTCTTATCAGCTGTCGTACTTATTTGCTCCAATAATCCAGGTTTCATGAATACTTTGGTACTTGAGATACCTACAGGTTCGTTAATCGAACTCCAACCGAACAAGGATGCTTTAGAAGAATTAATGTCATCTTCCAAAGAGTTTCTGTCAAATCTTGGAACCGTAGCCATCGAGTTGATCTGTCACATAAGAGTTATAGAAATTAGCTTATGCTGCTCTACTTGTAAGTAAAGATTTATGATTATGATTGCAAAAGAGCTATTATAATATGCATAGAAGTCAAACTATATCAGTAATTAATATATAAATTTGAATTGATTAGGATAATGTCTAACTTTCCAAGGCATCAGAAATTGGTTAGTAACAGCAACTGCTTTATAAAAAAACCTCAATAGTACCCAAACACCTCAAGGCTTGAAGATAAATGTACAATATATTCAATCTAGTGGCACAAATTTGTCTAGCAACCTACCTAAAGTATGATAATAAAGTATTAACACTTCAAATTGAATTATTACTCGACAATTTCAGAAGAAGTCGTATAAGAAGGAAAGTAGAAATCAGGTGTACAAATTTACTTTGGCTTAATACGTGACCAAGACTGTTATTTGATTGCAGTAGTTTTAATGTGTATATCAAAGAATTAAGTTTTGGCCAGAATTAAACCAAGAGACTGCATACAAATTGACCTTTTTTCATGACCAAAATTTGGGCCGGATACATGTCCTGGAATCTAGTTTCCATGAGAAAAACAATGATATACCATTTGACAACTTGAGCTTTTAGACCACCTTGTTGCTTACAACTTGCAAAGTAACAAAGAAGGTCCTGACTATATAATCTTTTAAATGGAATATTCATTCATGGAAGGCTACACTTGAGTGCTCTTACTGAATACATTGTTAGAAACTCCTATTTTACAGCTTGAATTAAGCATCAGTTGAGAATACAATAAATTTGTAACATCTAATGAAGTCGCGCAAGGAAATGAAATCAGATCAGCTCATTAAAAAACAATGAGTACATCGAGCATTAAGGTGTAATTTTGAGAGTCACATATTCAGATCACTTTTATTCAATACCAACTGGAATCTGAACTTCTAACGAACTCGTGTGTGGGTCACAACCACGTAGTAGACAAAAGATAAAACATTTGAAACAAAAGAGTTCTTAAGCATAGAAACATAAAGTATAAGCTTAACTAAAGCAAGCTGATGGGGCAAACCTTTGCAGTATTAAGGACTACATTCTTGCAGTCAGGTAAGATGCTCACAGACCATGCAGGCAAGTAGTAGGA
The DNA here is from genome assembly GCA_947179155.2 of Hedera helix. Classification (NCBI taxonomy): domain Eukaryota; kingdom Viridiplantae; phylum Streptophyta; class Magnoliopsida; order Apiales; family Araliaceae; genus Hedera; species Hedera helix. Next base: position 38,346,598 of record OX359276.1, read on the forward strand.
GTTGCCATTAAAGCTGACATTTGCATCAGAACTGGTACCAAAATTGGCAAGGAAAGCAGCACACGACCCGGATCCTGATTTATAAACACTGGCCTGAAACAATAATTAAAGAACCCATGTTGACATCTTTTTAAGGAAAGCAATCTACAACACGTCAACATTATAAAGCATGCAAGGACCTTTAAAAGTAAAAATATTGTGCATTATCTACATTCTGCACACCTATTGTTCCTGTACATTACGGGTATCCTTAATTCACAACTACCACTAACAATGAACAGAACTCCAAGTGGCAACGAATTTGCATGAATCAGAAGTTGCACAGAGATTTCCAATTTTTTCCCCAAAGTTGATGTTGCATATAAAGTTATTAACAGAAAGTTGTAAAACTGGCAGTTAAGTATATCTCTATACTTCACAGTATTGGTTAACTAGCGATCAGGTATTTATACTGGAAATAATAAGCCATACCATACTTCCTAGTGATTTCACAGATTCTAAGGGAAGCCTAAAGGATCAGAGCAATATCAGAAACCAGATATACAAGTTGTTACATACAACCCATTGAGGCGTTGAGTGAGAACGTATACAGCAATAATGGCCATATGTACAACCGTGCTTTAAACATATAACAATATAAGAAGGTGTAAGAATTGAATAACAGTGCTTGGATGTATGACACCAGGGAGAAGGTGAGATATGTTAATATAACCACTGGGCAGATCTTCCTGCGAAATAGCTTCAAGATCCAAACATAAATTTGAATGGTATAGGGATTGCTGAAGTTCTTGCAACAGACATGCTTCACTAGTGTAATGCTATCATTTGGCTTTTCTTACAACCATATTGGACGTGGTCTTCATTTTCCTTTTCCTAAGGTCTGAAAATCCAACTATTCCGCACTACCTTTATCAAGTATTCAGATAAACATTGGAGTGTTGAACTCAATTCATGTACTTAAAAAGTTACAATGAATACTGTTTGAGTTGTTTCGTGTGTATTAAACAATTTGAGTACATACGGATACCAGAATATTACAAAAAGGAGTAACAAAGTAAATGCATAAGCTTATCAAGTAGAAGGTTCATGCTCATTAACGTGCAGAACACCATTGTTTAGCCTATGCCTATTTTATACTCACTTCTGTGGTAGAACTCCTAAACAGTCACAGGCACCGGTCATTTGATTAAGATGAGAAAAAGGAAGTATGTGGAGACGCTAAATAAGTTCAGCACAGAATCTGCTTATGTACAATGTGAAACTGAGAAGAATTCATTGCTCTTCAACCATATTAATCAAATATCTATCAGAAATAACTCGTCCATTTTGATCAGCATTGATCAAGAAGTACACAAGTACATGCATACCTCTAGGTTTGAACCAAGAGAAATGGTTGTTGGATCTGTTGCCACCAATGCTTCTTCGCACAGTTTTATGGCCTTGTGCAGATCTTTTAGGTGACCCCACTTAGGTTGTCTGAGAAGTCCTGCAACACACAAGGAAAATGCTAAACCCTGCCACATATTTAAGGCACAGTTTTACATCATATATAAAGATTAAGGAAATATAATTCTTTGTAATGATAGACTAATAATAGAAGAACAACTACGGTCTGTTGTGTTTCACTTTCTCAAAAATAGCATGTGGACAAGTTATAACTAGTTCAAAGACTAGAAATTTGCAGAAACTTTGTAGATGAAAATTCTAGTTAGGTTTGCGCATTAATGAGAAAATTATGACCAGTAGTTGCATTTGTGTACTAGAACTACATGGCTTAGGCTTGTATCCTATCAGGCAGTAAAAATATTTAAAATATTAATAGATGATCTAAAAGCGTACCGTACTCGTCTATTGGAGCATCATAATCATAGCTGGTAGCAATAAAGGGTCCGCCCGTAGTGCGGCCAAAGTTAGTTCCCCCATGGTACTGTTACAGGCAACCAAAATAACTTCGCTATGTAAGTTCATTATCGTGTCAATTCAGAGTTTCAGTCTTAATTGGTTCGTGGTGGCAATCATGATTATTTAAGAACTTCCATAAGACCTATAGGCTGCAATACCATGTAATAATTTTGAAAGGTGCCTCCTCTCTGATAAAAGCGTGCCACTGCAAAAGCAAGGTCTTCCACAGGTCTGTATGGGACAGCACCACCAAATGAAAGAAACCTAACATTCCAAATGATCAAATGGTTGGAAGTAATTTCAGTAATGAGATCCTATCTAAAATTAACCAATCAAAGAAATTATGTGAAAGATTTTGAAGCCAGAAACTTTACCATCCACTCCAATTCTCAGTCCACATTTTTGGTTTCTTAGGCGAATTAGGGGTGAATGAGTCGCAATAAAACCCATTGCAAGTGTTAATCTGTAAAACAAAATGAAAGTTTCAATGCCTGACGCTATTCTACTATAAGTAGGCTATCATAGATTATGAAGTTTCAAAATTAGTTTGATGTTAATAAACTACCATATAAATTGCAAATATAGAACTCACAAGAGGATCAGGAGTATCTGATTGCTGGCACATCACCCAGGGAACACCTGTATCAAGAGATGTAGCCATCATTGCTGCCCAATTAACATAAGTTTTGGCAGCAGGTCCGTAATGCGATTGAACATTTCCATACTCATTTTCAATCTGGCATTTAGATGAAATATGTAAATCAAGAGAAAAACAGAATACCAGCCTCTGCTAAAAACCTCAGCAGCTGATATTGATTCATTCATTACGAAATCGTTAATTTCACATCAACATAGATAATGCATAATTCGTATATCTACTTTTAATCAATTTAGATCATTAAAGATAGTTAAAAGAACCTGAGATAATATAATTGGTCCGCCTTGCGATGCATATAGATTTTCTTGCTTCATCAGGTCCACAATTTTGGCCGTGAAACGCTTCATTTCCGTCTAGAAAACAGATTTTTTCTTTAAATAAGTCCGCATATCAAGCCCTAAGTTCCAAATTAACAGCTCTCAATGAGTAAGAGGGAAAACCTTGAACGGCTCATTATCAGTTCGAAACTGAATTCCAGGTATGAAGTGCAACCAAAGTGGAAATCCACTGTTCAAAAATAGAAATTAAAGCAAACGCACATACTTAAACACTAACAAATTCTTCACTTATAAAGAATTTCAAACAGACATTATAACAAATTCTTTACTTATGCAGAAATTGGAGCAGACAGATAATATACAAATAGGAGTAGCATGTAATGTTGTTTACCCATAATTCCACTCAGCACAGACATAAGGACCAATTCGCAGATGAGCATATAGACCAGCACCTCCAACCAACTTTATGAACTTAACTAAATCATTTCTTCCTTCAAAATCATACTGTATAACAACAAAAAATCGGAATTAGTTTTAATTTTCCTCTTCCACTTTCTCAGCAACCAAACGGAGGCGTGCTAAATTAAACAGAGTAAAATGTGAAATAAACAAAACTAACCTGATTTCGAACCGGTTCATGCAAATTCCAGAAAACATAGGTCTCAATTACATCTAAACCTCCATCTTTAGATTTCTGGATAAGGTCTGGCCACATCTGCATCAAATCCAGAGTCACAAATATATACAGTCAAAAACATTTACACAGAGAGAAAAAGAGAATTAAATTTTAATTAATTACATCGGGAGTGCTGCGAGGATAATGAATGGAACCGGAAACCAAAACTCTCCGTTTGCCGTCGATGACAATAGCCCGATGATCGTAGGTGACATTGGCTCCAAAAGCCGTCGTTAAAAAATCTCCGAGCAGAAACAAGAAGAACAAAATAATGAAAAGCTCTGTTCCTCTCATGGTAACTAACTAAATTTTCTCTCTAAATTCTTCTTCGTCTCCTCCTCCTCCTCCTCGTTATTTAATGATCGTACTGTTTGCTTGCTTTGTTAAAAAGAACTAATGGATTAATAATTTTGGATTGGTGTTACTTAAACGCGTTGCTAAACAGTTTTAAGTGGAAAGGGAATCAAATCCAGAAAATGTATGTATACATGTATATAGGAAATTAACAGAGTGGAGGAAGCTATTGTACGCCGGAGACTACACGCCACCTCTCGGCGTTGTAGATATATAGCTTGCTCACGTGATTTCGTCTTCTTCTTCTTCTTCTTACTCTCTGTAGTAGCATTTACTACAGAATACGTAGATATATTCTTAATTTAAATATGTCATTTCACCATTTAGGATTGAATTATATTTCTGGTGAGACTCGAAGCACTTGACAGGGGTGTAACAATCACTCACCTCCATACAAATATATATAGAGAGAGAATGGAAATGATATTATTGTTTAACGGTTTAAATGAGTAGTTTATTTGGACGGTTTATAAAAAAAGTTGAATTTTATGTAGCAAAAGATTATATTTGTATAAATAATAAAAAAAATATATTTAAAATATGACTCTTTAATCTTTATCGGATAAAAAATATTTTATTTTTATAAATTGTCGTACGTTTATTTAGGTCTGAATGGTTGAATTTGTCAGATTTTTGGGTTAAATGACTAAGTTTAATTTTTTTGGCTGAATAGTTAAGTTCCTATTGAATGAACTAAAAAAAATTAATTTTTTTAAAATTAAAAAATATATTAAATATTATATTAAGTAATATTAAATAAATTTACAATAATTTTAAATTTTTTCAGAAAGATAAAATAGTAAAAATTATTACTCAGATATTTCAGACATGTCATTTATTAAATAATTTTTGTCATTCAATATTCAGAAATCTATTTCATTTAGTTCATTCAGATTATTTAAATATTCAAAATTATTTCATTCAGTTATTATCAAGCACTTCTGAAGTGAACTGCTTATATACCTTCTTAAGTGAATTGCTTATATAATTGCGCTGAAATTAGTCCTTGTTCATTATTGGCCATGAATTTTTTGATCATGGTACATTTTTTTGCGATGTATGCTAGGGGTGCACACGGTTCGGTTTGGTCGGTTTCTTGGGGAAAAAAATAACCAAACCATTTAAATCGGTTATAAAAAATTAAAAACCAAAACCACCCAAATTTTTACATCGTAATCGGTTTTCGGTTTATTCGGTTTCGGTTTATTCGGTCGGTTTATTCGGTTATTCGGTTCCATAATTGATAATTTGGTATTCATTCTATTGTCATTTTTTCATAACAATTAATAAATCACTAACTCAATAACTACTAATTTTATACAATATTTCATTATTGGTTTTTTTCTTAGTTGTGCTTCTGGCACACAATTATTAAGATTGGAATGTGTAAATATTTATTAAATGAAATGTGTAAATATTTATTAAAAAAATATATAAATTATATTATAATTTTAAATTATTCGGTCGGTTTCGGTTTGTTGAGAAGACAAACCAAACCGGCCGAACTAATTTCGGTTTTTCAATTTTATAGTGTTCGGTTTTTTCGGTTTAATATTTTTCGGTTTGAAATAGTAACAGTTCGGTTCGGCCGGTCGGTTTTTCGATTTTTTCGGCTTTTTTGTGCACCCCTAATGTATGCTATGCTTTGGTCGAAAACGAGCCGAGTTATATAACGAAAAAGGTAAGGGAAATAATTTATACGTGGGCACGTCTAAATTGCAATATTTAATATAAATTTTATACCGGTATTTTGAATTTTTTTTCATTAAATTTTTTCACGCAAAAAATTATATTCACTTAACTTTAAAACTAACATATTTGATAATCCATCCGTTCTTTTTCAAATATTGTTTTAGAGAAGTATTTTTATTCTTTAATATTTATTGTTTGAAAATTTCAAGTAAATATTAATTGTTTAATTTTTAATATTATCTCAAATATTAAATATAATTTCAATTCTCTCATTATTTTTTATCTAATAAATAAAATAATAATATAAATAATTAATATTATATTTAATATTTTATAATTATTTTTTTAATATTTATGCACAACTTTAAAACACATATCTTAAAAGGATGAGAGAGTAACAAATACGAATTTGATGTGACATTAGTAGTAGGTAGTTCTGTGTCTTAATCTTCGTCTAATTTTATGTAGTCAATTTTCTGTTTGAAATGTCCAGTAATATGTGATCAATATTTTAAATATCAATATACCTTTTTTTTTGTTAGTAAATCTTACCATATATTACAAGAATCCAGAGTTATAGATATCGTGGACAAATTTTTCTCTCCGGATTATTTAAAGTGCTTATATATAAAGTTGGATTGGAAGATTATTACACATAACATACGAGGAAAATGTTTGATAATTGATAGAAAGGTTACTTTTACTTAATTTTTCAAAGACAATCCCTTTTCTTATTATAATTTAACAATTATTTAACTACTTTTAGCACTTTTTTACGACTTTCTTATTTAAAGACAAAATAATTTTTAAGCTCATCGATGGACATTTTATTTACTAATATGACTCACTTTTATTAATATAGAAGTCGATAGTTCCAATTTTATTGACACTAACTTATTATTAACATATTATTATGAAGACAAGTTCATAAGTCCACACTCACATCAGCGATGAAGATATTAAATTATACCCGCTAGGATAAATTATTATAATATATATTAAAGCATTAAAAAGACTATTAAAGTCCTTTAAAAGATTTTATAGATTTTCTTTGTTGACTCGTGTGTCAAAAAAAGTGTTCACTTCACCTTTATAAGAAACTGTAGTCAAAAGTATATCTAAATCCATTATTGTAAATCTTTATGAAATGATGTATATAAATCTTCAAATATTTACCTTTTATTGTACCACTTTTAGTTTGGGGATAATATAGGAATGGAGGGTGGAACTTGAAAGTACTCCCCCTTCCTGAGAAAAATAGGGATACAATTATGTGGCGATGGTTTTTAAGAATAATTCATGTATTAAAATGTGCTTTTAATATTAGTCTAGAATTTAAAAGTGATGGTGTATACGTAATGCTATAAATAATTGTCCAAAAATAATGACAGAGAGTATCATATTATTTTATATTCTTAAAATTAAAATATATTCTATTTTTTTAAATATATATTTTTTGTTACCTCTAATTTAAAATAAAAAAAATATTTATTTGTTTGACCCGAGCCTCGGGCGGTGTTAGGTATATATATTAGTGATTCGAGACATCACAAGCTAAATTTTTTATGGATTATGGATCTTTTTCCTGAACACTAGATTTTGGAATACAAGTTGACTATATTGAAATAAATTGTGTCATATTTGGCATGAGATTTTCTGTAATTAAAATCCTCTATTTTTCTGTGTTGAGACATATAGCGTCGGTTTTTAGAATCTATGGCGACGGTATATTCAGTCGTCATAACCCTACAAAAAAATAAGGCTATGGCGATGGTATGTACGATCATTATAGATCCTAAAAATTATCGTCACATATTAGAGAAACAAATAATTTAATTATAGACAATCTCACCCCTTCATATTCATGTGTGTGTATTCCGTATGAATTACTTATTACTTATTCTTTTATTGATCTTCCTCCCTTTCTGGCACATCAACTTCTAATATAATTACTCTCTTTTAAACTAGGCATTTGATTTTTTTTAAGTTAATTTGGAAAAAAAAATATTATAATATTTAATTAATAAAAAATTATTAATTTGGTACTAACTATAACAATTGTAGACTTGCTATAAAGTAGTACTAATTATCGTATATTCAAACTTAAAAAATCATATGAAATTTAAATATTAAAATTTTATAAATTAACTTAAAAAAATAAAATATCTCTCTAATTAACAAAACAGCTTACAGTTACGAATTTCGTCATGTTTAGTAACAGTTATGAATTTCGTCATGTCTGTAGTTCATGCACCAGAGTTAGGTATGGGTCTTAAATAAGATTGGATAAGGGAGTATTATTTGGTATACAATCTGTCCAATTAAATGAATAGAGTCCAATTTATGCTATATAACCTCCGCTACCAGATTTGCTCAAGCAATCTCATACATCGCGCAAGAATGCGTGATATTCGGTTCCAAATTAATTGTCCCTATTTCAAATTTCAAATTTGGAGAAAATATTTTAGAAAATTGTATAATTTATCAACAAAAGATAAGGATATGATTATGTGCAAAAAAAAATGGATGTTGATGATGCTGATTTTTATTTGTCTTCGGGCCTTGATACTTTGAAAGACCTGAAAATATCATATGCGTGGAGAAATTGTCACTAAATTTGTCTCCGATAATAAAGTCAGTAATTAATTATTACGAAGGTTTTTAATAATATGAGAATGTGTACTAGATGTCTTCACATATTTATAGGCATACAAATAGGTCAATAATGGTCTCAGAATTTATGGGAACCATGGTAGGGGCCCAATGGAGATAATAGATAATCAGAAAAAAAATCAATAATAATAATTAATGGACATCAAATATATTCTCAAAAATTAGTTATATTTCAAAAGTAATAACAAAATATGTAAATTTGAGTAGTTCTTTCATACGAGCGAAGGAAGAACAAGTCATCGTGATAATGCCACACCCAAATTTAAACAATTTATATTCAACCATTCACGTAATGGAAAATTTTTTACAAACGAAAAAAAAAATCTCCTAATTGGAGAAAACAAAGTCTCCCATGATTATGAAATTCTCTCATAAAAGATAAAGAAATCACTCATATTATAGAGAAAATAAGTTTCACAAAAAGGAAAAACAAACTCCATGAAAAGAAAGAAATTATTAGAGTACAAGAAAAGAGATCTAAGTGAAGGTCTCTCTAAAATAAGGAGAGTCGTCCCCAAATCTAAAGATAGAGGCTAGTGTTATTCCATTTTTAACTAGGTTTTGTGAATCATTTAATTCATCATAAATTAATTTTATTAATTGGTGAGTGGACTCGGTTGTCACTGTATTGACTCCATTGGTAAATGAATTTATTTGGCTGGTCATTCAATTATTAATGGTGGCCACTTAATAATACATGAGGATTACAAATATTGGATAAAAGTTAAGCAGTTAAAGATTATTTATGAATTTTAATAAAAAAAAATATTCCCAATATTTTTCAATTTTACTTAATTCTAACAATGTTCAAATACATTAATATATGATGAGACCTTCCTAAATGAATTTAGTTAACGATATATATTACACATATTTAAGAATTTACAATTATAATATTTAGATAAATTTTACCTAGTAATATTCAAACAAATCCGACATAGATTCACTTACTGGCTAGTATAAATACTCGTTTACCGCGCTACAAAAAACAAAGGTTAACTTATTATATTGTATTATATATTATTTATAATGATATAAAAACTTCTATTGTACATCATTTTCCTTTAATTTCATATCTTTTTTTTATAAGAAAACAAAACATGTCGCCAGTTGACTCAATTCAGCGTGTGCTTGGTTCAAGTGTGATTTCAAAGAACATAAGTTGATCGTTATCTCGATTGTTGGGGGTTTAGGCAGCCTAAGTCCTTTTTTTACTTTTTTTTTTATCAAACAACTCAAAAGACTAAAATATATTAAAATTATAATATATAATAAAATATAAAAAAATTATATAAAAAAATTAAAATACTAAATCTTTTAAATAAAATAATAGATAATAAAAAAATGATCAATTATAATAATGACGCTAGTGAATACTATATAAATTCCTGAAATATAGTTATATACTAATAATAGTTACAAAATATGCAAATCTAGATCGCTCTTTAACATAGATAATAGAAGAACAAGTCGTCATGATAACATTTTATCCAAATTTAAATAATTTATATTTAACAATTCATACACAATATATATATATATAAGACGGATCTAAAACATACATCTTAAATAACATATATCTCTTAAATAACATATATTTATCAAAACGACGTCAATTTGAAGATTTTTAAAAAAAAAAGATATTAAAAGAAGATGTTATATTTCGCTGCCTCACTTATTTTTCTTTTATTTACGAAAATATTATCAACATACTTTCTTAATTTTTATCAAAACGACGTCATTTTGATAAAACTTAAGAAAGTATGTTATTTAAGAAGTATGATTTTGAATCATCTTATATATATATATATATATATATCATAACAAACAAAAAAAACTCCCAAACGGACAAAATAAAATCTGCCATGAGATTAAAAAATGAGCCACATGTTCATGAATCTTTTGGTAATGCATAAGCTCATCATCATCTCTCATTCCACTACTTCCCACTCTCTGACTCGTGCAGGATATAGATTTTGATAAGATTTCTTTGACAAATTAATTTTTTTCACCCATTGCTCCATTATATATGTTGGCACAATCCAATGCCCACCAATATTAGAAGATAAATCACACCAAAAAATAAAAATTCCTACAAAATCCACTTTCAATCTAGATGACTATGATATCTGTCCTTCAACGTTTAACCATACATTGGTAGAGCATTAATAGCCCTAGCTAATCAACATAATTTCTAGGTAGGTGCTTATGCCCAATTTATTAAAAGTTACTACAATTATTCTAATAATTATGAGATACTTGTAATAATAATTTGCAGAATATTACTAACATGGTAGTATGGAAAGAGGAGGATTGATGTTTTCTTAACGCGTTAATGGATTTGAGTTGTTTAAATATTTAATTATAAACCCGTTTTCACCCGTCTATATGTTTCATGTTGTGATACTGTTAGCTTGACTTTATGATGTGTTATGTTTCTATACAAAAAATAGACCGATAACTCGTGCAAAATATGAATAATATAATTTAAAATTGTGATATATTTTATTTGGTATTATAATTTAAGTATAAATAGTATAATATAGATGACAATAATATATTAAATATGAAATTGAAGAGTTGTGTATATATTAAAATTGTTTTTTAATATATGTATGTATATCACTTAAATAATATAATAAATAATACAAAAAATTTGAAATAATAGAACTTGAGATTAACTCGATGGTACTGCTGTGTGCCTATCATTTCCCAATTATTGGCACTCTTATATTGTTTAATTGTTGAATTGGTGTGGCATATGGGCTGTAGGACTCTCATAGTGTGAGAATTAAAATCAACAATTATAAAATTATTCCAAAAAGACTCGAGAATTTGTCACTGCCGTTTAAAGCATGTCTTATTGGAGAAATTATTTTATATTTTTAAAACATAGTAAATAGTTTATTCATTTTTATATATATATATATGAATTTTTTTGTGAGTTTTATCATAAAAGATTCCATATTTATGTGACAAAAATAACATATTATTCATCATATTCTAAGAATTTAAATTAATTTGTTGGTCTTATTGACCGTCAGGGGCTAAGTAGGTGGTTGTTGGTATTTGTTATAAATGATTTCGGACGATAGAATAAATGGTAAAATTGGTCCACAAACTAAGTCATTAGTCATTATCAATATTTAAAAAATTGGACCTGATAGGTGGTTCGACCGGAATTGATTAATTTTTCGATCTAGTTGGCACAAAAAATTGATTTGACAGTGACCCCGTCAAAAATCGGTTGATCACCGATTCAACCGATTAGTTGAACCGGTTGACCTGATTTTCAAGTTTTTTTTTTAACAAAAATATTTTTACTAATATTATAATATTATTTTACTATATTTAGCTTATAAAAAATTAGATATTTTAAAATTTTATTAATTATTAATAATATATTTTTTTATGTATTTATGACGTCACCGGTTTAATAACGGTTTGACCATTGGTTGGACCAGTGATCCATTCACCCGGTAACTTTTTCAGTTCGATAACCGGTCCAATTTTTTAAACATTGGTCATCATGATACCAAGGAAATGTATTATTTCCATTCAAATAATTAAATTAGAGGCATATTTCGACGTTATAAAATTCATATTTAATATAATTATATTTAATTTACAGAAGCAATAAATATGATAATGGAGTAGTACTTTATAGTTCATTCATAAATTATTGTAGCTATTTGTGGTGAAAATATATAATTTTATTTTGGCTTTAAAATTTCGTTAATTAACTTTAAAAAATTAAAATTTATTTTTGATTTCGACACGGATGGAGTAAATACAACAACAAAAAAACCTTTCCTCAAATTCTACGTATTGAGAACGATCGAATTACTCAAACATAATTTATTTATTTTTGCGCGTGTTTATTAAATGTACAAGATTTGTTAATGTGATAATGAAATGACTTATTCTTATAGAATAAAAAAATTTATATTTAGTTGCTCTATTAAAATGGAATAAATTATTCTCATCATTTCTAAATTTATTAATTTTATTTCTTGAGAGAAAATAAAAAATTATTCATTATAACTAAAATAAAATAAATTATTTTACTCTTTATTTTAATCATTTTTTATTCTATTTTTATAATTCAAACACAATCTTGAATTAATAATCTTATTTTAGTACTAATAAAAATTTTGACTTCTGCTATATAAAAAAAAACCATTGAGGTTCAATGGTCCATGGTAATACTTGGTTCCACCACTATAATTATTACCTATTATGAAATCCACAGACATGGGGTCCGGGCTTCTAGAATATATAATGTTTACGTGCAAGTCTGTAGGTTCATAAGATCATAGTTCCATAATCAGTTTTTGGCCAATCTTTAAATTTATGAAAAGAGTAACTCTACATTTTGCCGAGTCGCAAAAACGACGGTGACGGATTAGTAATTTAAATAAAATTAGAGGACAAATAATCCGTGTCGAGTTACGATTTAATCTGGCATAATAATTCATACTAATATTAAAAGAAAAGATTACAAAAGATAGATGCAAAATGTAGTTCCATACTTCCATTATCAGTTTTTGGCCAATCTTTAAATTCATGAAAAGAGTAATTCTACATTTTGCCGAGTCGCTAAAATGACAGTGACGCATTAGTAATTTAAATAAAATTAGAGGACAAATAATCGGTGTCGAGTTATGATTTAATCCGGCATAAAACATAATAATTGATTGTGTCGTGATTCATACTAATATTAAAAGAAATACGACTCTCTTTTCACCAAAAAAATTTGATAATTGTTATTCTTATTGTGAAAAATTATTTTTAATTTTTCATTACTCAATAATTGCCATAAACAAAGTTATTCTCACAGTAATTAAGAAACACGCATAGACTATATTAAAAAGAAAAACTTATAAATTATAATTGTGATGAAAAATTCCTTTGGATCAAGAAAGTTATTTATTTTATATCTATGTAAAGATAAAAAACAAAAAAAATCAGCTATCATCTCCATAATCCTCCAGCTTAGTGTGAGCTTAATTTTGTATGGGCATTTGTTATTACCCAGGCCCAGCTTAACCTACTGAGTTTAAAATCCTAAAGTCTGCCCCGAAATATTGGAGCTAACTACACATTAAGTGCAGATCAGCCCAGAGGCCAGGAAACAAATAAATAAGGGTTTCGAAATCACAAAAAATATAAAACAACAAACAATAAAGTAAGGGGACAATAATTTTAGTATGAAAATTAAAATGAGAAAATTACGAAGCTAACTATCTTAAATTTGCTTATGTAGAAAATACATGTCATTATTTATTACGCACATAATAAAATACAGAGAAATGTGCCATATGTTTCTTTGTTTTATTATCATTGATCAAGCGGTTACTCAAATAGCCTCTCTGTTCTAATGAGTGAGTGTGTCATATATGGTCGTCTCGATTTTTTTTCGACCTGCCATTATTAGCTTATGAAATGGAACTACAATACCTGCAGAACAAACGCACAAGTAATTTTCAGTAAAATTTAGAATTTTTTTTTCTGGTTCAACTGAATAATTTAGATGCCATGGGTAAAATACTAAAACTAATGCTAATGTAGTTTCTTTCTATATGTTTTTCTGGTCTATATTAAGGGCCTTGACCCATTTCCTCAAGCTTCATTCAGACCTATCACCAGCTTTGAAATAGGCCCAATTGTGGGAGGTCATGGTGAAGGCTCGAAGCATTTTCAGTGATCAACAAACGCATAATCTTGGAGCACGTTGCAAACCAAACTCTGGCCCAAGAAAATGGCTCCTAAGTATGAGAATCCTCTTTATAAGATGATCTCTACGATTAGGGCCGTTAAGACTTTTATATGTATCAAAATTACTAAATTAGCGATAGATTTTTATTTTTCAGTCTGTTTTCGAGATTTATTTTTTTCTGAATTATAAATTATAAAATGACAAAAAATTTAATATATCATTATCAATATTTTAGCTTAGTTACTGAATTATATAAATATATAATGCTAATATATTTTCAGATAATGTTAGGAGAAATGATATATCTAGAATATTTTTTTAAAAAAAAATCAATATTTTAAAAATATATATTTAATTTTAAAATAGGTAGAATAGTCAGAGTTTGTGCTCAAATATTCATCAAATCCGAATTTGTAGACTGTAAATGTAGCATAACTCTGTAGTTTAGCTCCATCCTCAAGTGTAGTGCTTATCATTAGGGTTATAATGAAGGGAATTAATATTTTCATAATATAAATTAATATTTTTTTAAGACTCTATTTATATAAAAATAAATCTCATTTATTATTTATATAATTTTTTTTTATAAAAATAATAATTTCTCTGGTAAAAATATTAATTTTAGACAACTATTACGTTGAGATGTTATTCATGTCATTTCGGTATTGGAGTAAAACCCAAAAGCACGCATTGGCCTCATAATTAGACAGCTAGAGATTTTATGTGGTGGAACCAACCATGCAAAATCATAAAAATTGATATAAAAGGAAAATAATTGATATAAGAGGAAATTAGACAATTTTTATTTCAACTAGCACGGTGGCACACACACTGCGTCGGGGTTAAATAATTTTTTTTATAAAATTTAGAGTACTAAGTAAAAAGAATAAAAGAAAAAAACAATATAAAAAAATAAAATAATAATATAATAAAAGTTATATGAGTAAAAAAGAAAAAAAATGTGACAAAAAATCACCAAACCTTCTATAAAAGCTTCATAATATATATATATATATATATATATATATATATACCGAGCCAAACTGACTATAAACCAAACCGAAAACTAAAAAAATAATAAGTTGACAATTACAAAATAAAGAAAACCGAAGCCTAGTAGACCGGTTCTAGTTTACTTCTGAAAAAATCGAAATTGACCGAACGGGTAGAATATGTAAAGTTATTGTTAATGCTTGAATTTCGTCCGTACGTTCAACCACCGATTCGGACTGAGACCTGCACAGAAAGAACCACCAGAAGTGCTTGACGGCTTAGGCAGCCGGGGGATACCTCCGGTGTGAGAGTAAGTACATATTTCAAGATGTGTCAATAATGGAGGCATAAGTATTTAGTAGGTAGAATCAAATTTGTGTACCTCTATTATTCATCATGTATTTATAGTACTCGTATTGCTCAACAGGACTCCAATTCCTAATAGGAATTGTGTAGAAAAATTCTTGTTAGAGAAGGTAACTGTCACGCAAATCAATGCTAGATAGGTAACTCCCATACCAATTAATATTAGATATGGTAACTAGTTAGTATCTGAATCGATAAGGAAAGCGATCTCAAGCTTATCGGACTTAGGAGTCCTCTTGTGCGTGCATTAGACTTAATGGTCTGCAAGGCCAAGCCTATCATTCGTATTCCATTTATGCTAGTAAAATACGTAACCCAACATTACCACCCACTCTTTCAGCATATGAAATGGGTTGGAGGAGTAGATAAGAGGCTCCGGGAGTCCAAAGACTGCAATGACCGTGATGGATGAGTTCCATCGGGAGCCCAAAGTCATCAGACCGAAGGAAAAACTCCATCGGGAGCCCGGAGGCATCAGACCGAAGGAAAGACTCCATCGGGAGCCCGAAGGCATCAGACCGAAGGGAAAAACTCCATCGGGAGCCCGGAGGCATCAGACCGAAGGGAAGCTCCATCGGGAGCCCAAAGACATCAGACCGAAGGGAAAACTCCATCGGGAGCCCGAAGACATCAGACCGAAGGGAAAACTCCATCGGGAGCCCGAAGACATCAGATCGAAGGGAAAAGACCGAAGAAATACTACTTTCGTAAATTCGAAGAAAGTACGCTTTCGGGAGGTAAGAAGCTTTTTCAGGAGGTAAGAAGCTTTTTCGGGATTTCAAGACAACTAACCCGAAGATAGAGGTCTTCGGGATTTTGAGGACGTTAGACCGAAGAGGAAGCTGTGGTGAAAGCCAAGTAAGACTACAATTGCTGAACCCAGTGAATCGTGCGAACCCGAAGATAGTATGCTTTCAGCTGGAAAGAAGCTTTTTCGATTATCCCTGTTATGACGTAGGGGAGATCTCGATCTTTTTCTTAGGTCTCTAGAAGTTGCAAATCGGGAATTGATTGTCTTATGGTCAGAATGGTGGTCGCAACAACGATCTGTGTGTCAACCATGACGGCCTGAGCGGAAGGCCGGGCCTCTCTGGCTCAACAAATCTTTTCTAGCCTTTGCCAAGTCTGCATATTGTCTATCAAACTTTTCTTGCTGGAGATCAAGAGTTTTCTTTTTATCAAGCATCTCTCGAAGGCGACGCTGCCTGTCAGCATTGATTGTGTGATGTGACTACGAGTGTGTATCCCTTCGAGAGTTATTTTGACTCTTTGAGGGCGATGCGGTAGCCATTTTAATTATTTTTTGTTGAAAAGATCGTCTTTACTAAATACTATAAAGCCCCCATTCTAACGCCAATGTTAACGCTCGAATTTCGTTCGTACGTTCAACCACCGATTCGGACTGAGACCTGCATAGAAAGAACCACCAGAAGTGCTTGACGGTTTAGGCAGCCGGGGGATACCTCCGGTGTGAGAGTAAGTACATATTTCAAGATGTGTCAATAATGGAGGCATAAGTATTTAATAGGTAGAATCAAATTTGTGTACCTCTATTATTCATCATGTATTTATAGTACTCGTATTGCTCAACAGGACTCCAATTCCTAATAGGAATTGTGTAGTAAAATTCTTGTTAGAGAAGGTAACTGTCACGTTAATCAATGCTAGATAGGTAACTCCCATACCAATTAATATTAGATATGGTAACTAGTTAGTATCTGAATCGATAAGGAAAGCGATCTCAAGCTTATCGGACTTATGAGTCCTCTTGTGCGTGCATTAGACTTAATGGTCTGCAAGGCCAAACCTATCATTCGTATTCCATTTATGCTAGTAAAATACGTAGCCCAACAGTTATAAATATATTTAAATTTATAAATATAATTATAAATAGAATATACTTTTACTTATATACAATAATGCTAAATATAATTTAGTATATGATATAATATTTTATTTATCATGCTAAAAAATTTAGGCTAAATGGATGTTTATAATTCGTGTATGCTTAATCTCCTTTTGAGTTATTTATTAGTAGTTTGGTCTTAAGTTATCTTAAGAACAAATTTAAAGTCTTATTTCTAATGACCATAAACTTTTGTTAAGATTTGAAGATTATAACTCTCTAGTATAATATATTATGTTTGGTTGTTTGATAATTTATAATTTAATTTTATATTTAATTATTCACTTGTTCTTGGTTTAAATTGCCTAAACAAGGGTATTTAACTAAGGGTCCGCTTAATGTGTGTACTAAAGTTACACATTAAACGCGAAAAACAAGAGATGAGACTCGCTAAAAATTATTTTTTTATATAGTTGCACTGAATTCAATACATGGTGTCCACTAGTATATTATTTTTTTATACATTAAATTCAGTGCGCTTACATAAAAAATAATATTATACATTATTTTTCGCGCTTAGTGTGTGCCATAAGGGCACACATTAAGAAAATCCTTTAACTAATAACCTAATAGGCTAATAATTGACTACAGAGTAAAGGTTTGAACGGTTTTAATTATTAACTTTTTATAATTGTCTTATATAGTTTGATTATTTATTTTAAATACAAAACTGATCAAACTCACCGTTGTGCACCCCTATTTGCATAGAGTACTATTGATAAATTTTGCAATATAAGTCATCAAATATTGTTGAGTTATATTATTAATAAGTTATAACGTACAACTATTAATAATTTATCTAAACAAAAATTATCTAGATATCTAACATTTTACATGAGGGGACGCCTGATTGTTAAGTTGAGACAAAACCTTTTATTTGCCACAACCACTTGAGATCTCCTCTGTTTTCCTTCCTTCCCAAGCAAACCATCAGTTGTAAAAGAAAATCATCATCTCTCTAACCTTTCCATAACAGCCCCATCTCACCAAACACCATTTCAATTCTCTCCCGCCTCTATAAAACCCTTCAATTTTCTCCCTTCAAGGACCACTTCCACTTCAACACATCCAACCAATCAAAACTACATACATTCCCACCAAAAAAAAAATAAAATTCCCTTCCAGAATGAAAACCCATTTTCTAACATTTTCCCTCCTGGTCCTTTTCCATTGCACCACCATCACAACCACCCTAGCTCAGTCGCCGGCCCCGGCACCTCCACTGGCACTGGCACCGGCACCACCACTGGCACTGGCACCGGCACCACCACTGGCACTGGCACCTTCCGGGCCCACGGACATCACCAAAATCCTCGGAAAGGCCGGCAAATTCACCACCCTAATCCGTCTCCTAAAAACCACCCAAGTAGGTGATCGAATGAACACCCAACTCAGCAATTCAAACCAAGGCCTAACCATTTTGGCTCCTACAGATGATGCCTTTTCATCCCTCAAACCCGGAACCCTAAATTCCCTCACTGATGAACAACAAACCGAATTAGTTCTATTCCATGTCCTACCCTCTTTCTTTCCCACTTCACAGTTCCAAGCCGTTAGTAATCCGTTAAGAACACAAGCCGGAGATAGCAGCAGTGGACAGTTTCCGTTAAATGTTACCACTTCTGGTAACCAAGTGAATGTCTCAACAGGGATAGTTGACGCAACTGTGACTAATGCTATTTATAGTGATAATCAGCTGGCTGTGTATCAAGTTGATAAAGTGCTTCTGCCATGGGCCATATTTGGGCCTCATGTTCCGGCACCCGCTCCAGATCTTTCCAAGAAGCCCAAGAAAAAGTCTGTCCCGGCTCCGAGCTCGGTTGCAGATGCCAGCTTGGTTTCATCTGGTACAATTGGGCTTCGTATGCATGGATTGCTAGTGGGCTTTATTGCCGTGGTTATGGCGGTTATCTGTAATAATTAATGGTGATGAAATTTGATGATTGTTGAATTGGGGTCCAGTTACTTTTCTGTCGAGAACCAGTGAAGTGCAAGATTGCCTTCTTTTTTCTTTTTCTTTTTTTTTTTGTTTGTTTTTTTTTTGTTTTTGGTGTGGATTTGATCACCCAATTCAATGTGTTTGTACTGTGTTGTCTTGAGATTTTTTGCAAATATATATATATATATTTTTCAATGACAAATCAATTTATTTTTTGGTATATTATTATAGTGGTTGCCTAGAAAATGGTGAGTGTATATATTGAAATTCAAAGCTTTACAGCATGCAGTTTTTGATTATTTTTTACATTCACGACTATATATAGTATTTACACGCAAGAATACTATATCTCTACTATAAATAGAATTTAAAGGAAGAGATATTAGACATTGTAGTACTCCATAGATAAGAACTGAGTTAATTACTTGGTTAAAATATAACCCTATTTAGACCAGCGGAAGTAAGCCCGAAAACCCTTAACTGATGGGTACATTCTTTAAATTGTATAACCACCTTATACACTTAATCCAATATTTCATCTTTGTCATTTTTGTCAAACAATAAATAAATTTTGGGACAATTAGAAGTTATTATATATTAGGTCATAGTTTTGTTCCGACATATACGCGTACAAATTATAAATTATGGAAAATATTTATTAATTTAATAATTGATATTAAATAATAATAATTTCTAGATTTCACATATGATTATTATTGACGGAATTAATTTCAATAGACTGATGTTGACAAAGACTCTTGGGTGGAATCTATCATAGGCTGGGCCATAGACCCTTAAGTTTTAGAAATTATACTTTAATCTAAGAATTATATTTTTTGTTCATATGCAAATGTTTAATAAATTCTACAACATCTCGACAAATCTTAAAAGAAAAGTAAATAACAAAAATTGAACAAAGTTTCAAAATCATAACTATCATATATGCTACGGCACCATTGACATGCATGCGTCTAATATTATGTCTTCTTTTCCCTTTCTTTTTGACATATGATACAATCTCAATAAGGTCCACCTCAAATGCGCACCTAAAATCTACACAGTAGAGTTGATGTGATAAAGATAATAATGATATTTTAGGTCGAATTGTTTTTTCAGCTATAGGAATATTAATGAGCTAGCTAACTAGCTACCATGCATGATGATGGACCTTGATGGGAACATCAGGTTCTTTTACTTGATCCTACACCTTAGCCCATGGACAATCGGTCAGCTGCCAACTTGATCCAAGCGCCATCGCCCATGGACAATCAGTTCAGCTTTATACCTTGAGCCGTGTTATCTTTCTGTCTGTAAGAAATTGGCCCAATTGTTAATTAACTGCCATGCATGGACTGCAGGTGTATTACTTAATCGGTTAAAAATAATGAATTCTGCATCAGGAGGCAAAATAACACTTTCTTTTATGAATTGCTAATAAGTTTAACATTCACTGATTTTAGTTGGTCTAAATAAAACAGTATATACGAGACCAATCCATTGACAATGTTATAAAAATAAAATTATTCTTACAACAGATCTCAGCCTAGAGGCTGAGATTTGACGGTTTAAATGGCTTTCGTTCGCAGCATAATATTCAGGTATCAGCAGTATTATATTACGGACGGTATTAAATGTCCAAAATACCCCCAATATTTAAATTACAAAAATGTCATTTGCAATATTAAATAGCTGGTGGCATTTTTTAAATTTCTACCGCCCGCAGTATTATACGGCAGACGATAGGAATTGCGAAAATGTCATAAGCAGTTACTTTTGAAATTTTTGTCGTCCACAATAATACTGCGGATGGTATAATTTTTTTTTACCTGTCTGCAGTATTAAATTGCGAACGATGCATCATTTGGCCAGGGAATTTTAAAAGTAATGGCCCCCTGCAGTTTAATACTGCGGAGGGTATCATTTTTTTTTTATCGTCTGCGGAGTTCAAAGAAAAAAACTTGGCCATCCGCAGTTTAATACTATAGAGGCTACATCCATTATCGCCATAATAGCTATCGAACTTCATCTTTTTCCCGATAGGTCTTAGACGTCTTATCTCATCTTTCTCTATCTACATAAAAAAAGGCCATATTTCGCTTCATTAACAACGTTGTTAATAATCAATATATCTGAGAAGCGTGATTTTTAGTCTGATGATATCGATCTTCATCTGCCGTTAGTTGTCGACGTACCGAGTTTGGAGCCATTTAATCGGTTGTCTTGAGGGAAGAATCTTGCTGGCTCCCAAGAATTCTCTCTTGGACTTCTTGTTGGTGGGCTTAATGACGATAACATTGGTATTTGAAATACTGCTACACTGATCGGGTATTGATCTTGTTGGAAAGGAAATTTAGGGAATTTTTTTCATCCTTCACATCTGAAAATCAATTTCTTCGTTTTTCAGATTTCTTATTTTTGGAACAAAATTGGATTTTTTGTTTTTCCTTTATCGTAGCCATAATCGTCGGCGAGAAACTATAGATACAAATTTCTAAATAGAGATTGAGGATATTAAAAAAGGTTAGATTATGTGTTTTTTTTCTTAATTAATTGTATTGGGTAATGGTGGGTTTGCATCATTTTGATTTCCATTTCTTTGTGACGTGTATACTATAGGAGTGAAATTTAATTAGGTGCCTTAGCCATAAATAGAAGTTGCAGTGGTGTGTCATGGAGTGGGTTGGTGTGGCATTTTCTAGGTTTTATTTTATGCACGCCTCAAATGCTTCTCCAAATTATACTATTAAGATAAACGAGTTTATTCCTGACAAATTTATTGATCCTAAAGTTGCTGAAGAAGTCTATGAAGCATTTGATCATCAAATTCCTACAGCTTCCTTGAGTCATGAAGGACCATCTATTTTGATGTTTCCCAGCGACAAAGAATCGGAGAGGCAAAGAAGCCAAAAATCATAGATGAATAACAATGGGCTTCAGACATCAAATGTAGATGAAAAATCAAATTATATCAAAATTAGTGATTATATCTGCAACAATAATCAATTGATTCACCTAGCCCATCTTATTTCGTGGAGGTCAGGTACCGAATTATTTGAAGAACCCAACAAGTGGAAAGAAAGAAATAAAGAGACTAATATCTTAAGTTCAATGGATTAGATGCGATTGCTCTAGAGATGAGAGAAAATGAGAGGATAAACGAAAAGTTGAGCTATGGTTGAAATAAAAAAGGAAGAAAGAGTTGTATTGGGGTATTCAACAGTCTAACGAAGAAGAAGAAGGATGGGAATAAGAAAGATAGAAAGAAGACAAAAGAAGTTTGACAACTGTTATGGTGACAATGGGACGTGGCCAAGTTTTTTTCTTTGGACTCTGCAAGCGATAAAAAAAATAAAAAATTATACCATCTGCAATATTAAACTGCGAACGGACATTATTGAACATTACTTTTAAAATTCCCTGGCCAAACAATGCATCGTTCATAGTTTAATTCTACGAACGTGTAAAAAAAAATTTATACCGTCTACAGTATAATACTGCGAATGACAAAATTTTTAAAAATAACAGTTGATGGTATTTTCGCAATTCTTATCACCCGCAGTATAATACTGCGGACGACAGAAATTTTAAAAAGGCCATTAGTTGTTTAATATTGCAAATGGTATTTTCGCAATTTTCATCATCCGCAGTTTAACACCACGGGCAATGAGTTTATTCATTTAAATATTAAATGTATTTTAGACATTTAATACTTTTCGCAGTATAATACTGTGGATACCTGTATATTATACTGCAGGCAATGGTCATCTAAACCTTCAGATTTCAGCCTAGATGGCTGAGATCTGTTGTAAGGATAATTCAATTTTTACAACGTTATCAACGGATCAGTCCTTCCCCCCCCCCCCCATATATATATATATATATATATATAGAGAGAGAGAGAGAGAGAGATAATGTTTTATTATTAGTTTCAATATATAAGCCTAACTTGTGACGTGTACAAGTTCGACCAAATTATATATTCTTTAACAAAATTATTATACATATATCACAAAAATTGAAAAATGATATATATAAAAAACATTGCATACTAAAATAATTTATCGTATTATTTGTGAGCTCATGAATAAAACTAGGGTTCACATTGAATGAACTAAAACCAAAGTAATGAATAACAAACAATGAACTAATGAGCAATGAATGAACGAACAAAAGACAAAAAAAGATAGAAAATCTAATATCGTTTATGAAAATTGGGCCACCTAGGGTTCGCCCCCTAAAAGGGTCCTCTCTTAATGATAAAAACGCCCGATAATAAGTGCTCGATTAAATCTAACCTGAATTCCTGAAATGAAATGAGGACAAATCGAGAAAATAAAATGAAAAAGAGACAAAACCCTAAGGACCTCCCTTTAGGGTTCGCCACCCTAGGGTGGGCCCCTTGGGGTGTTCTTTTCGGTGTCACCCCCAAATTCAGGTACCAATACCTTATATTTGGTGCTCACGCAAAAATACATCTAATCACCACTAAACAACAATTTAATATTAATACAGAAATAAATAAACATATGTTATTCATTAATACATAGCTTCACTAATCCCAATGTCTTAAACCTTAAAAAAAATACATTATGAATATCCTATTAATACAAAAGATCATGATTTACCAAAACAAAATAATAATAACAATTAATCCTAAAGCTTGCCCTTGCCCTTGTCCTTCTTGGAATGCTTAGGCTTAACTGCAATTTGTTCATGATAAAACAAGAGTGAGCAACTAATTTGCTTAGCAAGTTTAAAAATAAATAATGAAGGTATATCATGAATGAATATGAATGAAAATCAAATAAATCAACGATTTAAAATAACTGAACAATATAATCAAAGTTCCAAAGAAATAATGAATATTGATTATTTACTGCTGAGTGGTCTAATGGACCATGAATAGTTCCAAGGAATTAATCATATGACTGACCTTTGTTATATTTTAACCTGTCAGTCTGTACATGAGGGGATCAATCTCTTGTACTCCATGTGTATGCATAACATTAAACTGTAACGCATCAGATAATCGACACTTATATTCCCCTTATCAAGGGTTGCTCTCTCTGTCCAAGAATCCGTATCAACTACTGGTTTGGATAGCTTTTTAAAAATATTAACATATGTCTAGCCGAACAATTGGCGTAGACCAATTCTGTAAACAGTTCATGAATGAAGAACTTAAAACAATTTATAGTTCATTAATAGAACAGGAATTTCAGTGCATCAAGTGCGGATATCAATAATTACCATGGATGTGGAGTAATTGACAAACATTAAACCATTAACATGATCGAAAAACAGTAACTCGAGTTTGAGTTATGAACTTGCTCAATATAAATGTGAGTAAGGTTAGGGAACTTGCCTTAATTGTCGTTTACTACTTACTCGACTTAACTATTGTCCTTGAAAGATCTAGTATTAAATAAGTTTATCTTCCAATTAGAATAGCGCATAGAAGTCCATATATCACTATCAAACAGACTACCATTTAAGCATATACTTCATATTTAACAATATATAGCTTACGTGACAATATTATCTGTGACGCTCCCAAATTCGGGTCCCTTGAACCTCGGGTTCGGTGCTCACTATTCATCACTTAACAAACATTTATAAACAAAAACTTCAATCACTCGCGGAAAACATATATAATTTCATTACAAAACGTACCTTCAACCCCAGGTTCCACTAACCTTAATACATTATCATTAGCTTATAATACAAAATATTTACACATATAGTACGAACTAATTACTTCTACTCGTTAATCTTTCCTTTGTCGTGGCACTCCTTAGATCACTCGACTTAAATTGAAAATATTTCATGATATAGTAAGGGTGAGCAACTACTTTGCTCATCAAGTTTAAATAAATAATAAAAGATATATCATGAATGAAAAAGATTTAGCTCTGGAAACTTCAACAATATACACTAATTGTGAAGACATGCAACTTTGAATAACAAATTCAATTGATTTAACATACTGCTTCATCATGCTGAAAGGGTCACAAGACCATGAACATACGTTTTGAGTATTTACAATACCTTGTAGACAGAAGACTGTCAGTTTGTTTTGAATATTAACAATCATTTTAATTGTAATATCCGGTGATGGGTACTCTAGGTGATCAGCCTATCGTACGTTTATAGAGTGCACAATATAACCATCTAGTTCGTTTTGACCGGGAATGTTCCATCCAACCGTAAGCTTATCCGCTTATAATGCTCTGTTCATTTCAGCTTATCCCATCAGATTCCGCACCACCACAATATGGTTTAGACTAACTTCAATAATATTCAGATTTATGAATTTAAAATGTATATGGTCTAGCCGAAACAATTGACATAGAACCCTCACTTAAAACAATTCATCACAAGAACAATCATAATAACACATGCAATATGTAGCTGAAACAAATAGCATAGATATTTCTTTTTAAATAGTTTATATCCTGAACAGTCATGCAAATGCACATAAGTGCGATTGTCAATAATAATATAGATATGAAATAATTCTTAATAATTATTTCATCATGCATTTTGAAATAAATTTCAACTTCTACATAAATAACTTGCCAAATAAATACAAGTTAAGGTTCAGAGAAACTTGCTTGTTCCGCTGACTATCGCTATTCAACTTAAAATACCTCATTTGGGTGACCTAATATTCAACAACATTGATCCTCCAATTAGCATAACACATACAAGTTTATTTAACATTAATAACCTTACCATATATGTCTTAAATCATCTATCACTTAATCATAACCTTAAAACTCTTAATAATATTATCAATCCCTTGATAATATTTTAAATCACATAACTATCACTTCATCGCTTTATAATATTATCACCTTTGATAATATATAAATACCACAAATAATATTATTAATCGTTTAATAATATTTTAACCATTTATTATTTCAATAGATCATTTAGTTCCTCAATATTATTAACCATATAATAATCCTTTTAATCTCTTTATTATCTCAAATACTTTTTAACATTACTAATTAAATAATATTTTACACTATCCCAAATGATATTATTTATCAAATAACATCTTAATCAATTATAAATATTATTAATTATTTAATAATATTTTATCTTTTTAATAATATTATTAATCCTTTAATAATATTTTTATCATTTGTCAATATTATTAATCATTTAATAATATTTCAATCATATATTAACATTATTAATCATGTCTTACTCTTCAAATAATATTATTTATCAAATAATATCTTCAATAAATTATAAATATTATTATCCATTTAATAATATTTTATCCTCTTATTAATATTATTAACCATTTAATAATATTCTACAACCTTACTAATATTATTAACTATTTAATAATATATTAATTCTTAACTAATATTATTAATCATTTAATAATATTTTATTCTCTTATATTAATCATTTAATAATATTTTAATTATTCCTTAATACTATTAATCATTTAATAATATTTTATTAACTTACTAATATTATTAACTATGTAATAATATTTTATTCATTTGTTAATATTATTAACTATTTAATAATATTTTATTCACATTCTAATATTATTAACCATTTAATAATATTTTATTAACTAACTAATATTATTAACCATGTAATAATATTTTATTCATTTGTTAATATTATTAACTATTTAATAATATTTTATTCACATTCTAATATTATCAACCATTTAATAATATTTTATTAACTTAATAATATTATTAATCATTAAATAATATTTTATTCATTATCTAATATTATTAATCATTTAATAACATTTTAATCTTTTAATAATATTATTAATCATTTAATAATATTTTAATCACTTATTAATATTATTAATCATTTAATAATATTTTAATCACTTATTAATATTATTAACCATTTAATAATATTTTAATCATTTACTGACGTTATTCATCATTTAATAACTTTTTAATCATATACTAATATTATTGATCATTTCATAATATTTTAATAATCTTCTAACAATACCAATAGTTAACTTTTTAATTGTGTTAACCTTATTCTTTATTCTAAACATTTGACTACCAATTAGTTACTAATAAATTATATATATATATATATATATATATATATATATATATATTGGTTTAATATTCAAACACGTTCATTTTACATGTTTATCTTAGGTTTTGAGTCCCTAACGGTGTTTCGTTTAGACTTTTCATTAACTGACAAGTTAAACCGGAGTCCGGAGTTCTAACTTGGTAAAACTTTAAAATATCAAAATTTTGACTTTTTAAAATAGGGTCAGCGCTGGCGGCTCTGGCCATAGGCTTATTATAGAGTCGGCGGCGCTCAAAGCAGAAGGTCTGAGCGCTGGCAGCGCTCGTTTTGGCTGTCCGGACCTCTTTTACTAAAACTGTCATAACTTCTTCATTTCAAAACATTTTGGGGTGATTCTTGAGTCCATTCTCATCAGAATTTTCCCCTCTACAACTTCTCTTTAGATCACAAGTCTAAATTCTGAACGGATCTAAGCTTAAAATCGCTCACAAGGACAAAGTGAAAACTAACTTCACAAATCTTTGGTTTTAATGGTTCAAACTTGAATAAAATAAACTCTACACATCCAAATGACACCAACTTAGTGTTGTTGTCTTCCTAACTTCTTGTTTTACAATATTCCATGGTTCAATCGTCTTTTTGAAAATGTTTTTCACAAAATTTACGGATCGAACCATCTAGAGTTTAAAAATGACATCATTTACGGTAAAAGCTATAACTTCTTTGTTTTTCGATATTTTTGAAAGATTCAAGTTGGGTTATCTTTATAACATATAGATCTATCATTCAAGACTCTTAGGTCACAAAAATAACTTTCACATCATAAATCATCAACCTAGACATTTAACTAGGGCTTTAAAACCAAGCATGTTCATACTACCATTTCTTTCATCATCTTCCATACCAAACATGTTAGAACACACATCTAGCATATTTAACCATATATCTTCATATATATTCAAGATCTAACACCACATGGATTTTTCTTTCTCACATAATAAACTAACTAACAAGCTAAGGTTCAAAGAAACTTTTAAACCTTTAATGGAGATCTTCTTCTTGGAAATGGTTAGAGCTTTTCTTTGATCTTCTTGTATGGATCAAAAATCACCCACACTTGATAACACTCAAAGTGTTTGCTCTCTAGAACTCCCACAAATGCTCTAGCTTCTCTCTACAACTTCCTCTCTCTAAATTTTAGTGAATGGAGCAAATGAACCAACATTTGCACAAGTGTTGGACATTTCTATTTATAGAACTTTAGGATTTCACCATTAGCTCTCATAATCAACTAGCATTAGTTGATTAAGGTTCTAATCTTGCTTACTATGCATGGAATGACCACTTGATGGACCTTTTGAATGACCATATGAATGACTAGGGTGGTTGGGGGTTGCTTGAACTATTTTACACTAAAAAATCAACCAACAAGCTAGTTTCCCATCCATGTGGGCCCCAAAATTCGAGATTGACCATTTTATTTCTCCAATTTGACTTTATTTTTAAGTCCTATATAATTATATAAGTATCCATATATATATATATATATATATATATACACCAATATACGTATACATATTCGCCTATACAAGCTTATTGGGCTCCATTTTGGACCGTAGAATTAATTATATTGGGCTCATTCATTTAATTTGTTTGGGCTCAATTTATTTATTACATTGGGCTAACATTAACTAACACATGCTACAATTAATTAAATTAAGCATTGCGCTAGTTTCAAATATTACATGGATCAATGTTTAATTAAATTATATAGGCTACTAGGTTAGTTTATTGGACCTAGTTTAATATATCATTTGAATTTACTATATAATCCAATTAGATTTGTTATTTATAAGGCCATTGGACTCCTCAATTAAATAACACTATTACTTACAAATTCTTGGGTTTGTTTTAATAAAATCCTAACACATGTTAATACAAGTACTTTGACTTGATTAAATTATAATATAGTTAACCTTACACAAACAATTATTCCCACATTGAATTATCTAAAATAATTCACTTGCTTTTTCTTTTTCATTATTCATACAAGTAATTAACATGTTCACTATACATCTTCTTAATTACCATACAAGACCAACACTCAAGCTTTGTGATTTAATCACATAAGCTTCTTTTGAAATCTTTTTCCTTCTTTAGTTAATTAATTTAATTAACTAATTTAATACCTCTCATCATACAACTTATCACATACACACATACTTCATAACTCATATTTTCTTATGGATATAATTAAATAAAAAAAAAATTGGGTTCGTAATTTTCTCGATCATTACATTATCTCCCTCGGGTAATATTTTAATTATCGAACAATCTTATTAACCATTTAATAAGACTTAATTTATTTATTTAAACACTTTAAACAATTCACTTAAATTGTTTAAGTACCTCATTTCTCTCTAATTATTATTTAATATAATTTAAATAATAATTAGTAATATAGTTATCCTTATCTATCATTAATAGTAATTAAATAATAAATAATTAATTTATAAACTTTATTTCTCTTTAATTATTGTTTAATAACATTTAAATAATAATTAATTAATTATTAATCATTATTTATTATTAATTAAATAATAAAAAATTAGTTTATTAGTCTCAATTTCCTTTAATTATTATTTAAATAATAATTAATTAATTACCTACCTTTATTCATTATTTAATATCCATTAAATAATAAACAATTACTTAATCAGTTTATTTTCCTTTAATTATTATTTAATATCATAATAATTAATTAAGTATCCTTATTTATTATTTATTCTTAAATAATAAATAATTATTTATTAATATTATATTATCCTTTATTTATTATTTAATAATAAATAATTAGTTATTATCGCTTTTTATTTTAATTATTATTTAATATTGATTAAATAGTAATTAATCCCCTTAATGACTTTTTATTTATCTTAGTCATTATTTAATATCCAAATAATAAATAATTATTTTTTTATTGGGTCCCAAATTAATTTTATTAATTTTTAAGTATTTTTACCTATTTTGGACTTAAATGATCCGAATCAACCCAACCCAGAATTAAAAAGACCCGTCTGTGAATAGTGGTTGGCGCCCTAGTCCCAAAATTACAAAGGAAATAGGGGGCCCAACCCCTTGTTGGCAGAGCCATTTTCAAAATTTTCAACTTTTGCTAATTTGATTAAAATTTGAATAAAATAAAATCTAAAAATCCAAATGATCTCAAATTGGTATTGTTGAACATTGAATGATTAAATTTGATGATTAGAAATAATGTACAAGGGCTGTATTAGATAAGATCAAAGTTGTTAGGTTGATCTATTATTAATTGTATAAAAGTCTTGTGTGTTGTACTAAGACTTAGATAGATCAAAACTGTTAGGTTGATCTGTTGATGTAATAAAATCGTAGAAAGAACTCTACGATTTGTGTCAAGGAAACTCTACGATTCGAACAGACTCTACGATTAAGGCAACCAATCGTAGAGTGGACTCTACGACTGTGATTCCAAAGACTCTACGATCAAGTCAACCAATCGTAGAATGGACTCTACGATTGTGATCCAGAAGACTCTACGACCAACCAGACTGTTCTTTCTGAGAAACCTTAAATTGGACTCTACGATCAACATTCTAACAGTTGAGTAAACTCTACGATGATCAGTAAGAGATGATCCTTTACAGATCATTCACGTAAGCAAGGATATTCGTAGAGTTGATCATATAAGATCGTTGAGCAAAAAGGCAAGAGACATCACGTTTCTCAGATCAGGAGCCATTCTATTCAAGTATTTTAATCTTCATCAAAGTAACCAAAAAGGAAGCCTCTGCAAATCGATCAAGTCACAAAAGTCAGGAGTCTGACCGAAGCGCACTATGGAATAGAAAGAAGACTTTCAAGGCAGAAAAGTCAGAAGACTGTGTCCTATCAGACCTATAGTTTGGGAGGACCAAATGACTCTATAAGAGTTAGTGGGAACTTATGACTGACATATCTGTCCCAGAGGAAAAAGGAAAACAACATTACATGGACTAACAGGTCAGATCAATTTATATCTCGTCAGAGCTTTAATGAGCTTTATTAATATAATACTCAGCAGCTCTCCTCTATGAGGTAACGGAAAGAAATACACGTTCAAACAGATGATCCAACGGGAAGAAATCTGAAGTCCTTACTTCTTAAATACGAAGATCAACAGAAGAAAAGGAAGAACTGCACAAAAAGAAAAACGCAAGAAGTGAAAAAGATTGAACTGATAAGAAAGCCTACATTGCTACTAAGCCCTTCAAACATTCAAGCTGATAAATAACTTAGTAGCACATCCAAATATACATCAATCCAGAAGAGTTCTCTGTGAACTGGTATAAGCAAGTCTGTTAGACTTGAAGAGTTCTTTGTGAGCTAGTGTAAGCAAGTTTGTTAGACTTGTAAAGTTCTTTGTAAACTAAAATCCCAAGACTGCGGGTCTTGAAGGAATCGTAGTGATTCAGTTATTGTAAAAGTATCCTTAGTGGATTTGCTGCTGAAAGAGCAGAACAGTGGAGTAGGAGTATTGTGTGCTCTGAACCACTTAAAACCCTGAATCTCTCTCTTTGTGTCTTTCATTTGCTATATCTATCATATAATTGTTTGTTGAATTATTAATTTAACATTTCAAGAAAAGATTAACTAAATCATATTCCGCTGTGTTAAACTTCTGTTTAAGAATTAATCAAGTGAGATAATTTCAAAGAGAAGAAATATTAAAAGAATCTATTCAACCCCCCCCCCCCCTTCTAGATTACTATCGTGTCATTGGGAACTAACAGGTATCAATGGATTCGCATCTTCTTAAACTATAATATTTCATCATTGGATCAAATTTTTAGAAAAATTTTGGTTATGAAAAATAGCCACAAAGTGGGTTGTTTATACATTGGGTTCTTAAAATGAGCTTCCTTGGTTTAAAAAATCATATCTTAACCATAACAACTCACATGAACATTATACCAGCTAAGTTTTGTTCTTAACTTATATACCTAGCATATGAAGAAGGAAAACCTCACATACAACATGTAGGTTTCAAAATATGAAGCTCCAAATCACACGTTTGCTTAGGGTTTTGTCGGTAAAAATCGTTTTCATACATTTTGCTAAACTTTTCAACATAAACACATATAAATATTCATGTTAAACCCATTTAACCCTAGATCTACCAATTTAGCATGGAGGATCTAAAAATTTAGAGCTTGAAAATGACTTTTTCTACCATATAAATCATATATAACATAAAGAAAATCATACAAGCTAGGGTTTTGGGTGGTATTATTCCCTTTGCTCTTAAAGGCTTGCTTTTTTTGCTTTCCAAAATATGTTATAAGTTGTGATGACATCTAAGAACACTTCTCTTGGTTAAGGATGGCTTGACTTGGTAGTAACTCACTAAAGAACTCATTAATTCACTTTCTTTTTCTTTAGCTCACTGAGTTAACTTACTCCACTCACTAACTCTTAATATCAAGAACTCTAGCAATAATTTTGTAAACTCTAACTTAATTGTGCTAGCCCCTATTTATAGAATTATAAATCTATACATCTAACATCTATATCTATACATTGGACTTCAATATTTTTTAAAAAATGCTAGCCAAAATTGTAAGACCCCGAATTTTATGAAATATAAAATTTAATTTTTCTTCATATATTTTTTTTTCCATGAAACAGTAAGTGGTTAAATTGACGAAATTGAAAGTTAAGGACGTTATGTGCAAATTTTATTTTGTCGGACAATATTCGTTTTGTCGGAGAATATTCGTTTTGTCGGGGAATATTGAGGCCGTACGACGGCGCCGAAATAACAAATTACTAGTGGACCCCACAACGGAATATTTGTCGGATATAGAAAACGACAGAAGTAACCTTTTTATATAAAAATAGTCAACGGTGTTAACTGTTAAAATACCGGTGATAAAAGAATAGTTGCATACGGTAATTTATGGTATTTTTCTGTAGCACACGGTATTGCACAGTGTCTCATATTATTGGTCTGATAATTGACACCGTAACTGTTACGCATCATTTCATCGATAATTGTCACTGCATAATATTTTATATTATCAATTCAATTATTGTTGCTACACAGTATTTTGCATTATTGATTCAATAATTGTCATTACACTATATTTCATATCATTGAGTCAATAATTGTTGGTGCACTGTAGTTTAAAATTATTGAATCTAATAATTGTCACAGTAGCAAATACACTATAATTTATATTATTAAATTAATAATAATATGTAACGTGTTTCTTACATTATTGTGGTAACATTATTTTATATGTTGGACTCACAGGAAGAATAAATAAATAAATAAATAAATAAAATAATTAATTTTACTATTTGAAATAGTAACGTGAATAGTGACGTGAATAGTAACGTGAATAGTAAGTGAATAGTAAGAAACATGTGGACCCATTGGTGGGGCCCACATGGTTGGTGAAGCTTGAATTTGGAGAAATTTTTACGCAGAAGGAAAAGGCAGCAAGGCTGCTGCCGTCTGCTGAATTTTCAGCTGGCGTGCAGCACGCCATTCACCAACCATGCATAGTATCATCTTTTCTCCTATAAATAGCTTGCTCAGCTGAATAGAAAAATCACGTCTAAAACATAAAATTTTTCTATAAGAATTTTATAGGTTTTCTCTGAGAATAGTAAGGCTATTTTGAGAGTTTGAAAGCCAAAAGGAGTGCAGAAAATTTTCAAGTAAGTCTTTTATTAAATAGTAGTAATTTTATAAATTCCTATTTTTCACGGTATTCACAAATCTTCCTTTAGAAGACTCTTCTTTGAGAAGATTCATTTTTAAAAGCTTTCTTTGGAAGATTTATTTTAGAATATTATTTTAAAAACTATTTTAAAGTAGTTATATTATACTACAAAAATTATGTTAAATATATATAATTTTGATAGTTCATATTATACGAGTTATCATACACTTTGAAAGTTATATATTGTAATTACTAATTTTATTATAAATATATAGGTTGATCAACCTCATTTAAATCAATATCCAGTCACGTGTTAAGGTAAGGGGTATCACTCTTTTCATCATCATAAATGGATATTATTTTCTTTCTTACTTGAAGGGATTATCATTCTTTGATTCTCGAAAATAATATCGTTTCTTTCTTGTGCCATTTATTTCCATGTATTAAATTGTGGGAATAACCTTACGGCGCGGTTTACCGCCTGTTGGTGAATAACCTTTTGTATTCATTCCTTATTAATCTTTGAGAATAACCTTACGGTGCGGATTATCGCCTGTTTGGTGAATAACTCTTCGTATTCAAATTGATGGGAATAACCTTACGGCGCGGATTATCGCCTGTTTGGTGAATAACTATTCGTATTCAAATTGATGGGAATAACCTTACGGTGCGGATTATCGCCTGTTGGTGAATAACCCTTTTTATTTGTCTCGTGTGAAAATAATTTGTCTACACGAATTATCACATGACACTTTTATTCCATATTCGTAAGTGATATCATTTTCCTTTATACTCATAAGGGATACCATCTTTTTCATCTTCCATAATTCAAACTTACTATGGTAAGGGATATTAATTTCCTTCACCTTTTGTTAATCAAACCTGCTACGGTAAGGGATATTATTTTCTTTCATACACCTAAATCGAAACTTATTATGGAACTATTGCTTCTATAATTCCTGAAAATATTATATGTTCCATAATAGTTGAACTTCATTATTTCAACTGAACCTTCCTATTTTCTGAACCTTTCTATTGAACTATAATCGTTATTCTGAACTGTGGATCTTGAATATCATTTTTAAATTTCACTCCACATCATGTTGGCAATTTGGACATTGTTTGAATCTGCACAAAGTAAACTTCTGATACTTATTGTTTATCCTGTTCTTCTGTTCATCATTTGTATCACTGTTTTGTATTAATCATCAAGAATCAAGCTGTTGTGAATATATGTGGCCGGGGGCACAGATGTGATATAATTGTTGAACAGATGATAGGTTAAAGGCGATATACTAGGTTAAAGGCGATACATCTGTTCGGTGTCTTTTATGGCACGTGGTTAATGTTCTCTTTGGCCCGTAGTGCAAAGATGAACTGTTGATTGGTATGATTATGACCAAAGGCTGAATCTGGTATAATCATGACCGTTGGTGTTATATTGAATGTCTTTGGCCCGTAGTGCAAAGATGAACTGTTGATCTGCATGATTATGACCAGGAACTGTGAAGTTGTATTATCTTGACTAATGGTATTTCAGATGATAAAAGTTGATGATATTTTTACTAAAAAGAGAAGCGAGTGGACATTATAGTCTGCATTATTCTTCTAATAGATTGTTCATTCCGCTGCTATTATTGATCTGAACGTTGTTTAAGAATTTAACTGCAGTTTTTGATATAAACCTTGTAGTCTATTGTATTCTATCAAGAACTCAACTGTTGAAGGCTAATGATAAATTATTCGTCATTATCTTAGTCATGATATTTCTTACTGGGCTATTTGAGCTCACCCTTTTTTTGTTCCATTGTTTTTCAACAGGAGATGAAAACGTAACGGGGTCTAGCCGGGGAATGGAGTGAGAGTCCGAGGGATAGCTGTCGTAGTCTTCACACGTTGTAAAATAGCGTGATAATAATAGTGAAGACTTAGTTGTGTATTATTATACACTGTATTGTTGTACGTTGTACTTCATTGTAATAATTTTGTTGTAGTCTTTTGACGGCTCAAGTTTGGGCTGTGTGGGCCTAGATTTGGGGGCGTCACAAAAATGTTAAGTGTTCCATACATTAATGTAAGCAACAAAATTGAATTTTTTTTGGAGTCCATAGTACTCCCTCCCATTCCACCAGTCATGCCCCTTTTAATGCCCCATTTTAGCTTTATTTTTATTGCCAAATTTGATAAATTAATGCCTTCTAGAAGCTTTGACCATTGGACCAAAAATTGGGCTTGGAATTTAATTACTTGGGCCTCCTATACTCCTTTGATCCATTGAAATGTTGGGCTACTAAATTACTTTACTAGGCTCCCAATTAATTAAAATATTGGGCTAGATTAATAAAATACCCAATCACACTAGCAATTTTCACAAGTCCATCACTTAATTTAATTAATTAGGCTTGTTTAAATAATTAAGGAAAAAATTTAATAATCAAACTAAATTTAATTTATATAGTCTAATTAGACTTGCCATATTCAATAATAATTGAATATTTAATTAAGGTTGCTCACAAAATAAATCTTAGGTTAGTCTGTTAATTTAATAAATCTATTAGTCGGACTTCCTTTACTAAAATTAACCGAATAGTCAACAATCAAATTACCACATAAATGTTTAAATTAATTCACACAACTTAATTAGAAATTAAATTCTTAATTTTATTTATAATGTAACTTAAAATTCTCGGTCCTTATATTTTCCCACACCGTGATGTGTTTCTTTGGCTTATTTGACAATAAAATTGATTTATGCGATATTTCTAGACTTAATAATATACAACCTTAAAAGTACAATTTAAGAGGTGTTGTCATGATTTCCAAGGCAGAAGGCTCATGAGAGCAACTTGTATTGGGAATCGGTTGAGGGATTAGATTGGTGACTAGAAAAATTAAAAATTTTGGGCACTACACGGGTAACCAAATGTATTTTAGAAAATTTTCTATCATTAAGGGTATTTATGGAATTTTTTCTTTTGACATATGCCTGGTGTAAGACCCCGACTTTTATGAAATACAAATTTAATTTTTTATATATATTTTATTCTGAAACGGTAAGTGGATAAATTGATATAAAGTTAAAGTTAAAAAAATATTTTATGCAAATTTTATCTTGTCGAAAAATATTCGTTTTGTCAAGGAATATTTGATTCGTACGACTGTGCCGAAATAACCAAATATTAGTGGACCTCACAACGAAATATATATTGTTGGATATAAAATACGACAATAGTAATCTTTCAAAATAAAAATGGTCAACGGTACTATCATTTTTATCTATTAAAATACTCTGTGGTAAAAGAATAGTAGAACACGGTATTGCATAGTAGAACACGGTATTGCACAGTGTTTCATATTATTGAATTGATAAAGTGACTATTATATAATATTGACTTTATTAAACTAATAATTGTCACAGTAGCATATGCACAGTAATTCACATTACTAAATCAATCATTATCATTACACAGTAAAGTGTTTTTTCTTTTATTTATTTTTTATATTATTGTTATCACTATTATGATGTTGATTTAACTGTTGTATTATATTATTAGTTGATATTTCTGCTTGTATTATAAGTATCTAACTCAGAAAGCCAACTACACTGCAATTACAACAATTGGTTATAATAATGAATACTTGGTGAATTATTGTTGAATAATAGAATTTATAAAGTTATTTGTTTTATATACTTTATATAGAGTTAATTGATTTATATAAAGTTAATTATTTTATGTATAAAGATAATTGATTTATATAAAATTAATTATTTTATATATAAAGTTAATTGATTTATATAAAGTTAATTATTTTATATATAAAGATAATTGATTTATATATAAAGTTAGTTGTTTTATTAAGATATGAAATGAACGATATAGATTAAAAAAAATTGAATGAATGGTTTAGATTAAAAAAATCTTAAAAGATGAAATGTATGGTACGGATTAAACATTATCTTGAAATGAACGATTTAGATTAATTTAGAAATTCTTAGTTTATGATAAGATTTTGGGGCTATAAATATAGGCTTTAACTTAAGAAACTTTCATAACTTTCTTGCTTATTCTTTCTTTCACTCACTAAAATATTACTTTATATAAGTTTTCTCTGAGTGTACTTAAGCCATCGTGTGTATTTTTGAAGATCAATAAGAGTACAAGTATTGTTCAAGTAAGTATTTTCATAATAGTCAGTTAAGTAACCACACACATCACACGGTGTTTATAAATCTTCCTTTAGAAGACTATTCCCTTAGAAGATTCATTTTGAAAAACTTTCTCTTAAAGATTCTTTTGAAGTAATATTTTCAAAAATTATTTTTAAGTTTTTTATACTTTATTGTGTACACTATATAAATTTTTACTATCAAATCACTTTTGATAATTTCATATGAATTGGTATATATCATGAAATTTATATATGGTAGTTACTAATTAAATTATAAATATATAGGTTGATCGACTTCATTTAAATCAATATTCAGTCACGTGTTAAGATAAGGGATATCATTTTCTTTCATACTCTTAAACTTACTATGGTAAGTATTATTCGGTAAAATTCCTGAAATGATTATATGTTCCTTAATGATGCAGGAGGATTCGTCAGTTTATCTTCAGACACCTTTGGAGCAAGATCGATTCATCTTCGGATGATCTCGGATGGGCTCGGCTGTCTAAACTAAGGGTTCGGGCCTCAGTTTGAAGAGGTATATGTCCTTGGGAACGACCTTAGTTGGGGTCGAGCTCTGAACACCAAGTTCGGGATCGAGGTCGGGCTTGAAGGATCGGGAAATACCGTCAAGGTCGGACATCTCTTCGGGGTCAGCACCTCAAGGTCTGATATTTCTTGGGTCGGCAGTCCGACATCGGATTGAACATCAACTACACTTCTCTTCGGGCGTTCTTTCTATTACTTATTTTATCTGTTTTATTTTCAGTAGCTATTAATTGTTAGGCGTCACATGGTAAGTACACGTGAGTTGGTTAAAGGAAAGATAGTGACAGAATTGGGGACCAACTACGTGGCGTGATTGTAGGGATTTTGTCAGATTTGTTATATTTTATTTTAGTATTTTTCTTAGTTATTTCCTTCCTTGGTGACCAAGTTTGTTCCTAGCTATATATATCCGGCTTGTGGGTATAGAAAGTAGTTATTGAATATATTGATAAAACTTTTATGAGAATTAGAGTTTAGAGTTTCTCCACTTATTTCTTTTGGTGAATCTCTTGTACCTTTACCTGTAGATTTGTATTAACTTAGCCCGCAAGATAATCGCTATCTCGCCGCCGGCGTCAGTTGGTATTAGAGCTCAAGCATCTACTGGAGTTTAGTACTTATCGATTTTAATGGCTGGTAGTCGTGGTTATGGCCGCCGTAGACAAGTTCCGATTGAGGAAGTCTCGCACCGTAATCGTAACTCTCGGATCGAGATGATTGGGGATTTGCATAGACAAGTTGCAGAGTTAACCCAGCGTCTAACGGCGTAAGATCTTAGTTGTTGTGGGTAGGTTCCGGCTGAAGAAGTCCCGTGCTTCGATCGAAACATTCTGAATCTCGGTTGTAATGAACAGTTTTCGGCTGGGGAAGTTAAACACCTTGATTGGAAACTGTTCATTACAACCGAGATTCAGAATGTTTCGATCGAAGCACGGGACTTCCTCAGCCGGAACCTGCCCACGACAACTAAGATCTTGCGCCGTTAGACGCTGGGTTAACTCTGCAACTTGTCTCTGCAAATCCCCAATCATCTCGATCCGAGAGTTACGATTACGGTGCGAGACTTTCTCAATCGGAACCTGTCTACGGCGGCCATAACCACGACTACCAGCCATTAAAATCGATAAGTACTAAACTCCAATAGATGCTTGAGCTCTGATACCAACTGACGCCGATGGCGGGATAACGATTATCCTACGGGCTAAGTTAATACAAATCTACAGGTAAAGGTACAAGAGATTCACCAAAAGAAATAAGAGGAGAAACTCTCAACTCTAATTCTCAGAAAAGTTTTATCAATATATTCAACAACTACTTTCTATACCCACAAGCCGGATATATATAGCTAGGAACAAATTTGGTCACCAAAGAAGGAAATAACTAAGAAAAATACTAAAATAAAAGATAACAAAATCTGACAAAATCCCTACAATCATGCCACGTAGTTGGTCCCCAATTCTGTCTCTATCTTTCCTTTAACCAACTCACGTGTACTTACCATGTGACGCCTAACAATTAATAGCTAGATTTATACCAAAAAATAATAAAGGAAATAAAATAAAAGGAAATAGCTACTGAAAATAAAACAGATAAAATAAGTAATAGAAAGAACGCCCGAAGAGAAGTGTAGTAGATGTTCAATTCGATGTCGGACTGCCGACCCAAGAAATATCAGACCTTGAGGTGTTGACCCCGAAGAGATGTCCGACCTTGACGGTATTTCCCGATCCTTCAAGCCCGACCTCGATCCCGAACTTGGTGTTCAGAGCTCGACCCCAACTAAGGTCGTTCCCGAAGACATATACCTCTTGAAACCGAGGCCCGAACCCT
The DNA here is from genome assembly GCA_947179155.2 of Hedera helix. Taxonomy (NCBI): domain Eukaryota; kingdom Viridiplantae; phylum Streptophyta; class Magnoliopsida; order Apiales; family Araliaceae; genus Hedera; species Hedera helix. Next base: position 38,387,095 of record OX359276.1, read on the forward strand.
TGGTTTAGACAACCGAGCCCATCCGAGATCATCCGAAGATGAACCGATCTTGTTCCAAAGGTGTCTGAAGATAAACTGACGAATCCTCCTGCATCACTTAATAGTGTGCGCTTTATTTTATATCATTTCACATTAACTTTCTTATTTACTTGAACTTTTCCATTGAACTTCAACTGTTAACTTGAATTATCGATCTTGAATATCATTTTTGAATTTGAGTCTACATTATGTTGACAATTTGGATATTATTTTACTCTGGACAAAGTATCATGTTATTCTATTCATCATTTATATCCCTGTTGTTATTATAATTATCAAAAATCAAGTTGTTATGAATATCTGTGGCTTGGGATACATATGATAGGATAAAGGCAATATAATGGTGGTGTATCTTTTAGGACACGTGGTGAATGTTTTCTTTGGCCTGGGGCAAATAAGAACTGTTGTTGGTATGATCATAACCAGTGGTGTTTTAGATGATAAAAGTTGATGATGTTTTTCTAAAAAAGAGAAGCTAATAGACATCATAGTCTACATGATTCTTCTAATGGATAACTCATTCTGCTGCTATTATTGATCTAAAACTTGTTGTATATTATATCAAGAACTCAATTATTGAAGGCTAATGATAATTTACTCATTGTTATCTTAGTCATGATATTTTTTTACTAGGCTATTTGAGTTCACCCTTTCGTTTGTTTTATTGTTCTTTAGGAAATGAGATAATAGCTAGGTCTAGCCGGGGGATGGAGTGAAGGTCTGAGTGATAGCTGTAGTAGTCTTCATATGTTATAAAATAGTGTGACAATAATAGTGAAGACTTAGTTGTGTATTATTGAGCTCTGTATTTTTGTACTATGTACTGTTTTGTAATAATTATTGTGTATTTTATATGTCTCAAATTGGGCTAGGCTCATATTTGGGGGCGTCACACCTGACACATGACCTGGAGCCTATAAATACCCTTTCACTTGACAAGTGAAGGGACTTTTGGAACCTGGAGGACTTTTGCCATCTAAAAGCTCTCTGTCTATCTCTCTTTCACTAAAAAACAAAGAAATTGGAAAGAATTAGGAACTTGTGATCAACTCTGAATCGAGTGAATAAAAGTGTTAGAGTTGCCTATCTTGAATTCACTCGAAACATTTGTCACGACTCTCTGATACCAGCGATTATGCCGCAATCCTGAGAGTTCTGCTACGTATTACTCTGGTAGTTGTTCACTGGTTATTCTCCACTCTCCAATCTTTCGACCGATTTTATACTCTTTACAAATTTCTCGCCTCCATTATTACTACGAACGTCAACCGTAATAAGGTACGCAATTTCTGTGCCTACATTATTAAAACTCTTTTTATTGAATTTAGAAATTTTAATGTGAACTGAAAATTAGATTTGAATTGAGTTTTCCAAGTGAGCTCTATATATATATAAACGCAATTTTCAATTCTTAATTTCATATATTAATTGCATCTTCTGTTTATAGTTGGACTCTTTTTTATACATGTTGAACTTAACTTCACCCAAATATTAATATTTACTGTTTTTAAGTTCAATCATTTATACTAAGTCATTAGTTTCACCATATAGAATTATTAATCTCAGCTCATATTTTACCTTTTAACATGTAATGTTAAAAACCTAGTGACGGTCTTATAAGGCAAGCATCACTAAATAATAATTATATAATCATAAGACTTGAGCCACATATCTGAGTTACTCATTTTAAGTAATTCTAGTTATTGTGAAATAATATTTACTTGTTGCCCACTTATTGTGAGCTAAACAAAGAGATCCAGCTTGAAATTGTCTATATAATGGCGACCATGCATATATATTTTCATATTAATAATAGCAATTAATTAATAAACTTGGAACAAAGGAAATATGCTCGAGGAGGTTATTATGTCAAGTGGATTTTTGCACTCTGACACAATGCCTATCAGTTATTGAAGAGCTTACATTACATACTGAGCCATCAGACACTTAAAAGTAAAATAGAAAAAAGAATTAAAAAAAATCTTTCTACATGCTAAAGCAGCAGAGCACCAAATATACTATATCACCTTTCCCTTTCTCTTTTCCCCTTGTGATTGCCATGTCGCTTTTTGTCAAGTCCTTTCCTTCCAACATGCAGTTCCTAGTGGTCCCTCCTCCGTCCTCCGCTGACAATTCACAAGCTCTCTCTTTTCTGTCTCTCTCCTTCCATCTAACGTTCAAAATTACGCTCTAGTTCAAAGTTACCACAAGTGTTGATTGAATGGTACGCAGAACAAAATCTGGTATAGAAAGCGCGTTGATCAAATGGTATGTAGAACGAAATTTGGTACAGAAAAACGTTACATATGGTAGATTGCAATTCTCATACCAAGATTCGAAATGATAGTACATACCCTGAGGAAGACATGACAATAAAAGTTTTCTAGTAACTTTGGTCTAGCTAGATGCAAATAATTCATTGACTTCCATTAGTACTACTATATTGGCTCAAGTCCATTGTCGAACCTTCCATTGAAGCAAATTTCGCAAGCTCTTGCTGCAAAAATGGTCTACTTTCACCATTCCCTCCAACCCCAAGAAAATCCCTAGTCATACTCCCTTCAATTTCATTACAACCCATCGAATTTCCCTGCAGCTTCTGCATGTTATTCTCATTCCCATTGTTACTTCCGATCATCATCATCATACGGTCCAATTGCGTTGAATTATTCATTTGTCCCAGCAACATTACCCCTCCTCCATCTTCATTATCCGGCTTAAGCAATCCATTCAAATTTCCAACATCATTTTTGCCTTGGTTTAAAGAACTGAAACTGTTCATTAGCCCAAACCCGTTCGCAAACAGTCCCGAGGAATTGCTCCTTGTAGATCCAATCGTAGCGGCTTTTTGCAGCAATGCAGTAGCTGACATATGGGATTGACTTGTTTCTTGCTGATTATCATTGTTATTGTAATACATTGAACCCATATTTCCGTACATATTGGTAGCCTGTGTGGCTTGGACTAATTCCGATGCTAAGAATGCATTGGAATTACCTGTGTGGTTCAACCACAATGGCAGCCTTGGTTTCTGCCCATCTAAATTGAACTGACTGGCCGACTCTAATCCGGCAAGATTAGGTCGAAACATGGCCGATAATTGGGGGTTTCCGGTTGATTGAAGATTATTCATAAGTGGCACATTGATCAATTCATTTCTAAAGTTTAAATTTGGTAAGGGAACTAAAGGACTGACTCTTGAATTTTCTTCAGCTAATGCATCACAAAAGGCCCTATGTGTGATAAAGCTGTCCTTCCTGTTTCATATATATATATATAAACAAACCAACAAACAAAACTCAACTCCTAAGTTTCCTACCTCTCTTTATAGATCAATATAGTATAAGAAAAAACATAATCAATTAATTCAACTTCATTAAAGTCCAGGTTGAAGAATTAAATATATGCTCAGCGTATATAATCTGAGCATTTAATTCTTCAACACAATAATCATAAATAAAAAAACAAACGAACCTGGAAAAAAGTGTACCACAGTCGCATTTATACTCTCTAGTCCCACAAATCTTACTATGAGCTTTCCAATCCGACTGAACTGCATATTTTTTCGAGCATTTCTCGCACTTCCACTTCTTCTCTCCGTGTTTCCGGCTATAGTGTTTCTTAATCCCGGTGAGGTCCCCGAGCGCCCTCGACGGATCGTGGTGCACGCAGGTCTTTTCGGGACACAAGTATACTTTCTTCCTCACCTCTTTATTTGTTCTTTGCTTGAGCTTCCATGGCAGATTGTGACCTCGTCTGTGCAGCTGCAAGTTTTGGTCTCTCTGAAAACCCTTGTTACATATTTCGCATACGAATCGATTTGTAGCCATTAAAGAGTGCGGTGACATCGCTATCACTTCTGCATCTGGATCTGCTCAAAAAACAACCAAGCAATAATTAATTGAGGTACTCTTCGGTATTTTTAAAAAATTTAAATACACTTGAAAAATGAATCTATCTAGATATTAATTTATACTACTAATATACTACTTACCTGGTGTGCCAGGAAGATTTCTCTTCCTCTTAGGAGGAGGAGGAGGAGGAGGAGCTGGATTTGAATTAGAATTAGGGCTAGGGTTAGGGTTTGAGTTTGGATTTGGTTCTGGAATGAACCCTCTGACAGATGAAGAAAGGCCACCAGGAGACATCATTGTGGAGCTGAATTTGATGAGGTTAATGAAAAAGTATATACTAACAGAATTCAGCAAAAACAAACTCAAAATAGTATGAGAGAGTTACATGGTAAATAAATATTAGCAAAAAAACGAAAATATTTGATGAAAACTAATAAAATTCAAGCTAGATGTTAAGCTTTTCCCATAACACAAAGTGAGCCCAGAAGAATTAAGCTAGCTAGTACTACTACTCGGTATTTTTTCTCCCTCTCTCTCTCTCACAAATGTCTTCCTTTCACTTTTGTTTGAATCTTGGAAAGAAACAAGAGTAGCTAAAAAGAGAATATTTTTTTCTCTCTCCTCTCTCATTTTTTATTTTATCCCTCATATATCCCCATTTCCTTATCTCACACGGCTTCTTTCCAAAGTCGGTCTCAAGGTGAACCCCACCTGTCTATATATCTATATATATATTGCAAGTGAATTTTATTGGCGAGTGGATTTAAGCTGAAAGGAGAATGGATAGTGTTTTGAAGTGGCTGCTTTATGGGTAATCCAATCCTTACTTTATAATTAAGTGGAGAGCAGCAATAATTATGTTAACATTTATTAACAATGATAAAACTGGAAAAGATAGAATCTAAACTTGATCTTGAAAAGGTAAAGATGGAAAAGCTTGGTGCCTTTACAGCCAACTTCATCAGGTAAACATGATTATGCTATAATTGATTTTCGGACCAAATAAATTAAGAGAGAGAAAGAGATATGTGATATAGAATAACACTACTCCTCACTAGTAGTAGTAACATAGTACTATCAAGCTAGGATGATGCCGTCCGTGAAGTCCTCACTGCCTATTGGATTGTCTGTCCGTGGTCTCCCCCGAGGTCATATATATATATATATATACTTCATATTGTTTGTGCGTTCTTAGCTAGTAATCTGAAATTTTGGTTTGTGTGTGTAGTGTGTCCTAAAAGAATGAACAAAGTAAGAAAAAAAATTCAAAATTCAAGATGACATAAATTAAATTTTTATAGTTTCTATGTAGAATTATTTATTTTATCTTATTTAAATATTTTACTTGCTATTGAAAAAGTTTACGATCCTCGTTTTCAAAATAATAGAAATATTTACACTAGATGGACTAAACTCGAATCATCCGCCATCCCCTTAAATCGCAGTTTTTTCCTTAACAATGAATGTGAAGATATGTGCATCGATCGGTGCTAGCTGCTGAACGGATGATCATCAAGATTGCCTTCCCCCTACACTTCTGCTCCGCCCCTTGAAGTTATTCATATGAACTCCTCCTTCGTGCCCTTGCTACTGAAAAAGTATTATTTATGTTAAATATTACAAGATTTATGTGTTTAATATAATGTAATAATAGTGAACTATATAAGTACAATCGTATTATTTCCTCAAGTATACGAATGTATCATGGAATTAATATATAGCAATGCATATTAATGTATTGCTATATCTAGTTTCTCTTCTTCCATATTTTTTCATTTTTTACTATATATGCAACAAATTAAAAAATATTCAATCTCCCGTTGGACCCACAACTCAAAAATATATATATATATTGACTGCTTGCACTGTATCAAAAAAAAAATTAAAAAATCAAAATTAAGTAAATAATTTAAGATTTTTTAATTTTAATTATGTTTAATTATTACCCAATATATTATATAGTTTCGAGCGTATAAACGTAAATAACCATACCAGTCCATGACCGCGTCGGCATAGACTGAATCAACCCAACCGAACCCAACCCAATCTACTTGACTCAACTTGCATTTAAGCATGAAAAAATATATAGTTCTTAGTAATTTGTTTGCAAATAAATGAAAATATTCTATTTTGTCAGCCACATTTGTATTACATTATTCACGTCAAAAATAACTGAGGATCACTTGGTCCAAGATCATGAAACTGACTTTCTGCTCGTACGTTAGGATGTACTCGTAGAATGCTGTGTGAGGTACCAGCTAACAATTGTAATAATAGAGATCAAATACCACAATTTTTATTCATTTGTATAAACAGGGTATAATAGCCTCATGTGTCTAAATGTAGTAATATTTTATTGTCTATTTTTCTAAAGGAAGTAATACTTTATTAGAGAAGTAAATTATGTGCAAGCAATGACGAAGGCAGAAAAAATATTTAGTAGGGTCAAAATTATTATGTGATTATAAATAATTTAGCGGAGTTTGGAGAGTGCCCCCGAACTAATTTTTTTGAATAATTTTATACTTTTAGGTTATATTTTTAAAGCATATATTTAATTAAAATAATAATATAATAATTATTAACTTTATATATATTTATATGTATGTGCATATACACTCTATTGATCCCTAATAGATTTTTTTTTAAGATAAATTATTTATAAATAATTAATTCTTTAAAAAATAATATAAAATACATTATTAATTAGTTTAAGAAGATTATGTGAATATACATATATAAAAGAAATATGAATAATATGAGATCGAAACTTAAATGAGAAAGTTATAAATTTTTAATAACCTCATATATTAAAAAAATTATAATATTTCAGTACGGTCAATTTATATATAATATTTAAAAAAAATTAATTTTGCAATTTATTATAAAATAAAATAAAAATAAAAATGAGTAAGGTCAATTAACCCCACATCCATATCCGTGACTTCGCCACTGGATACACGTCCACGGATGTCCTACACATCACAAATTTTGATACCATTTCTGTCGCACCTTGTAATCAATTAATCAAGCAATGACGGGCCAAAATCACTTCCAAATTAATTAGACACCAAAAGTTGACATGGCTTGAACTTAACCTTGATAGCCTGCCAACCAAAAAATTTACAAGCCACCAGTTAGATTTATAATTAGGCACGATATATTTAAATTCATTAAATTGTGATTAATTTTATGTCTTAATATATTTATTTATATGATTTATATGTTCTATAATGATCTTTGTTTATATTGTAATTAAAAAATTCTAACAATTATAATTAACATGAGTTCAAATTTAATAGACTCAAAATATTATGCATATTTAAGACCGGACTGCTAATAAATTTACAAGCCTAAATATATATCACGTTTGGCTTTCCCTGCTACTTATAACCCTCACTCTAGTAGTGAGCGGGACAACTACTCTCCGATTATTAAATAAGCGGGACGACTGCTCTCACTCTGATAATAAGTGGGACAATTGATCTCCGATTATTAATTAAATTTACTAAAATATGAGTCAATTTCAACACCACCCTATTTCTCTATGAACGTAATTGTGGACTGGACCGCATGGTTTAGGGGAGGTGACATGGTGCCTGTATATATATATCCTTCCCGTCCGGTATATCATTTTAAGAGGTCGTCCTTCCTATGTAGATAGGATGTGTGAATGATTTGAGGACATTACATAGAGCTTGGATAGGATATATTATTTTATTACATTTTAATAATATTAAAAATGTATTTTATGTCATATTTATATCTTAAAAAATTGTAATTTATTAGTTTAGCAGTAATAATATGAGAATAGAATTAAGTTGACAAATTTATTAATATTGTGTCATTTTATACTAATATATAAAATAAAATAAAACTTAAGCTTTTTGTGGAGCAATTTTGTTTACAAAGAGCGCTATTTTTGCGGAACAGTGGAAATAATTAATCTTCTTACTTTGTGTAGATATAATTATACAAATATACGGAAATAGTATTGTGCATATATAAAAATATAATTTGCAAAGCAAGACTATTGACATTAATTCCTTGATACTAAGTTTTTGGACCTTAATTTATTATAAAATGAGTATATGCATAATCACAATTATAGTTTAAATTTATGCTATGTTTGGATTGAAGAAATAGAATAGAAGAAAGAATAAAATAAAAAATAATGTATTTGAGGATCAATTTGGAGAATAAACTATTCAAGTGGAATGATAATTCATTTCGTCCCGTTGATTTTTAATTCATGTGAGAGGTAATGAAATAAAATTTATTCTAATAGAATATTTATATATGATAATTTTTTCATTATATTACACCACTTACCACCATTAATAACCAAACATATAATTGAAATATCTTGAAATCGTTCATTTTTCTTCTGTATTTCATTCATTCAATTTAAACACACCATTAATTTTGAGGTTTGCCAACATAATACTACCTCAATACACTATGTAAATAATTATCTTTCATCAATTTTCAGCACCATTCTTTTTATTTTCCTAAAATGCACGAAGAGGTGAGATATCAATTTTTTGAGACCACAAATATAAATAAATCTTGACACAAGGTTGGTTGCTGGGCGTTCATATATGCTACTCCAAGTAAACAAAACCAAACCATGCATATAGGTAGGTATTATCATCGTTATAGCAAAATCAAAATGGAGATAATTTCGTACTTTTTTCCTCGTCTTCGTAATGTCATCTAATTTGAGTATTAAAATCAATATTAAAATTGTCTCCTCCAAATGAGCTCTCAAACACACTGATTGATCAACATTATTCACACATACGCGCGCGCGCGTATATAGGGACTAATTCATAACAAGCGTCTATGAATACTATTTTAGTAATTTAATCTCTCACCGTTCATAATAGGATCTAACGACTAGGAATGAGATCTAGCCGCAGGTAGGAGTAGCGGCCAGGAATAATTTATTTATTTTTTTTTGGCCTCGCCGTAGTTAGGGGTACACAACGGTCAGTTTAGTCAGTAAAAAAATAACCAAACCATTTAAGTCGGTTATAAAAAATTTAAAACCAAAATCGTCCAAATTTTTACTCCGTAATCGGTTATCGGTTTAATCGGTCGATTTATTCGGTTATAAAAATTAAGTATAGAGTTGGTAACTTGGTATGTACCTTTGCAGTGTAATACTATGTCATTTCTGCCCACTGCAATGTCTTCCTATTTTAGTTTCAAGTAAATATACAATATAATTTTTTTTTTGACATGTGAACAATTAGACAAATAAATAAAGATAAGTTGAAATTCTAACTAATCTTTTGGGCCTCAAGTAAATATACAATACAATTTTTTTTTTAAATTTTCCTATCAACTAACTCTAAAATGTAAATGAAGTCCAAATTATTCAAGTGTTGAAATGTTTACATGAGACAGCCCATTAAATATGGACTGGGCGATATGTAGGATTTATGATACTGGTAGGTTCAAGCATATTGGCCTTCTTAAGCTTAAGAGAGTACACATCATAAAGTCATGAAAGTCAAAAAAGTCGTATACCTGTGCAGAGTGCAAATCCATCATCCATCACAGGAAAATAAAAGTTTTACAAATTCATCTAAAAAATGTTATATAATAAATATATAATTATATAAAATAAGTAATTATTATAAAAGTATATAAATTGTATAATAATTTAAAAGTGTTTAATTGGTTTTGATTTTTTGGGATGTCAAACCAAACCGGCTGCCCAAAGTTCGATTTTTTGGTTTTGCAATGTTTGGTTTTTCGATTTTATACTTGTCGGTTTGGTTTGTTAACTGTTCAACTTGGTCTGACCCATTTTTTAGTTTATTTCGATTTTGTGTGCACCCTTGGCCACAGGTGGAAATAGCAATAGATGATGTCGTTTTCCTTGACCACTACTCCTATTTACGATCAAGGAGAATTTTTAATTTTTTTTTACCTGTCCGTGGTAGGAGTAGCAGCCAAGGAAAATGAGGTTGTTTGCCTAGCCACACCTCTTATATACGGCCAGATCAAACCCAAAATACTTTTATTTTTATTTCATGAGATTCAATACATACATTTAAATTATATACATTTAGGAGGTTACTTCTAATTTATATACATGTACTAAATTACTTCTAAATTATGTATATGTACTAAATATCATATTAATTATAAATTTAAAATGAATTAACAAAATTAAATTTGATCTTATTTTAAATGAATTAATAATTTTGGTAAAAAAAATATATAAAAATAAATGATTTATAGAAATTGGTGATTTTAAATTTTAAAATATTTATAAAAATTAAAAACTATATAATATAATTTTTATTATTTTAAATCAATAGATAACTATGTAAGTGATTAATTCCATAAAATCCCAATAGATAATATGTATATAATTTAAATGTATATAGTTTTTAATTTTTATAAATATTTTAAATTAGAAGTAACCTCTTACATGTATATAAATTAAATATATGTATTGAATCTCATGAAATAAAAAAAATAAAAATAAAAAGTATTTTGAATTTGATCTGGCCCATGTAGGAGATGTGATCAGACAAATAACCTCGTTTTCCTTTATTGCAAGCAGTGACGGATCCAGGAATTTTTTTCAGCCGGGGCAAAGCTTTAATGAGACTAGTATCATTTATAAAAAAAAAATACAAACTACAAAGGACGTTTTCGAGAAAGAAAGTACGTACTTTTTAGTTATTAGTTTGTAATTATTTATATTCAAATTAAATAAAATTATATTAATTTTTGAAACTTCAAAATTGTAGAATGTATTTTTAGCTTTAAAATAGGAAGGAAATACTCGGATTTTAAATTATTTGTGGTAACTAACGTATGGAGTTCATTTCAAAATAAGAGCAATGTTTTAAATACAAATTTCACACGAAATATGTTGAGAGATTTTTCCACATCGTCTAGTGAAAAATTGGAAGGACAAAACAATTAGGAAATTGATATTTTTACAAATTAATTTAATATTTTTGTAGATAGATCTCATTTGATCTTATAAAAATATTAAATTAATTTATAAAAATATCAATTTTATATAAAAATTAATATTTTTATAAATTAATTTAATATTTTATAAATGAATCTCATTTAATTTTATAAAAATATTAAATTATCTTATAAAAATATTAATTCCCAGCAATTATCCTATAGCTAGCTCCAACATAAAAGTAGGGAAGGGGTATAACTTATAAGTAGTATACCAAATAAGTAAATATTTGATTGGTGAAGGGGTAAGTAAGTTTATTCAGCTACGTACACATCAAAAGTTATAGAGGGGCCTGGCTCAAAAAGTACATAATTTATTAGTCTTAATTAACAGTGTTATCTCTAGCAAAGGAAGATTATTCTATAGTCTTGAAATAAATAAATAATATACTCTTTTTTTTATATATTTGAGGAGTCCGTTTATGATAAAATCCACAAATATATAAAAGAAAAAAATATATTCTTTATTTATATTAAGAGCATGAAATATTTTTTTCTCTAAGTAGTTAGCTAAAAGTGGTTCTGATACGTAATATTATTATTATTATTATTTTAATCGATAGATTTAAAATTAATTAATTACAGAAGACTAGTCTGTATATATAAATGAATGGCCAAAACTCTATTGGATAACGTTACGTACACCTCAACCTCCATCCCATTAAACTCACTTTTGTTATTAAATTATTATTAACAAAATATTATCATCTCCTCTTAAATATCATTTTAATTTTACTGCAGAATGCAAATAGAGAAATTTAAAAGGCATTTATTATTTACTAGTTTTTCTGGCAGGATGATATATATGATAGGAATTACATCATTAATTAAATTTGAAAGATAAAACAAGAGATGCAAAAAGTTAAACTTGAAAAGATAAAATATATAATAATAATATAACCGAATTAACAAGGGGCAAAAGAGGAAAGAGAAAAACTTACGTGGAGTGAAAGGGGAAATGTCAATATAAAAGAGAGAGAGATAAACAAGCTGTACACAATGGAGGCGCCGCCATTGATGGACGGAGCTGTCGTGGTACCACCCCCGAGATTGAGGATGAAAACCTATCAAAACCATAACATGTACAAGCCAACAAGGCCTGAAGGTACCGCCCCCGAGATATTCATCAGTCCCGCCCCTAGTTCCGTCGGCCTCTGGCTGCCCGGGCAGAAGAAGCAGCCAAGCAGTGGCCGGTCGGCGGCTGCCGGGGCACTTGCCCAGGTATGTCAAAGCCTGGATCCGTCCCTGACTGCAAGTCATACCTGCTGCCAGGCCAAAAAAAATAGAAAAAAATTCTCCCTGACTGCAGGTAGGAGCAGCGACTAAGGAAAATGGCGTCATTTGCCTGACTGCTGCTCCTACTTGCTGTCAGGCCAGAACAATAAAAAAAAATCTCTCTGGCCGCTACTCCTCCCTGCGGCCAAGCCTTCCTGTTAGCCATTAGATTCTATTATGAACGGTGAGAGATTAGTTTACTGAAATTGAGTCCATAACAAACGCTTGTTATGGATCAGTCCTATATATATATATATATATATATAGAGAGAGAGAGAGAGAGAGAGAGAGAGAGAGATGTAATCTAAGGCATAGTTACTTGGCTAAAATTATTTAATAAAACGATGTAGTTTTGTATCAAATTTATAATTAATTTTTTTTAATAAAATTCTAAAATAAAAAATTTAACCCTAAAAATAAAATCATATCATTTTATTAAATAATCTTAACCCAACTTAATTAAGACATGTCTAATACTACATTTTTCATATATATATATCTATATATATATATATATATAGATATATATATATATATGCATGGGTTAGGCCATGAAGTAAAAACATAATACCACTCGTGTGTTTGCATATTGACCACTTGTTTGCCACATAAAACAAGCATTAGGCACCTTTCTAACTGCCCTGATAGAATAAGGTGATGTCTTTATTATATTTAATTGAAACTTATGGCTTGTGCATTCGGAGCTTACTACTGCACATTTTATAAATGTACAAATTGATTCTTTCGCCTCGAGACTTGAATGCACATATGTTTATATCCGAAAAACACGGATAATTAAATAAATATACACTTGGAACACAAATAATTTAATAAACATGTACTTAAAATACTTTTTTTGTTTTAAAATTATAGATATAATTTAATTTTTAAGGTCAAACGACAGTATATTAAACTTCAAATTTATATGAATTTATTTAATTTTAATTGATACAATTATTATAATTATATAGCATATTATAACAAAAGCTATTAATTAAATTTTTTATTTTATTTTAAATTTTTATAAGCCACGTCAATTTTAAATTTTAATATTCCGTCTTTTGATTTTAAAAATTAAATTGTATTTTTAATTTTCAAACGGAGACGGTAGTTTTGTTAAGTCAAGTTTCTAACGCGTTAGGCAGCATAGAATTCCATCTCAAAGGGTTAAACAATTTTTGTTTGTTAATTCCCATAAAATTCTGTTTGGTCTTCCTGCACTTCAAAACTAGAATGTCACATTTAGAGGTGTTTCACATGCAATGTACTTTAATTAAATTAATAAGATTTTTGGCATTTATTTTATGTTTTGGTTACTTCATTTCGTATGGATTTGTGGATCCCGCTGCATGGCTTGCACGTTTTAAGTTTGCATGCTTTTCCGATTAAAATGGTTTACCCTCATTTTCCGCAAAATTTGTAACTACAAAATTTTTTAGATGACAATTTAAATTAAAATTGATTTAAAATCTATTGAACCGTATTGAATCGGCCGATTTTTATCTTAACTATTAATTTCTCTGGCGCAATTTTGATTCAAAAAAAATTTAAATCGAAACTGGTGCGGTGCAATTTTGTTATTTACCTTTGAATTGTTGGTGTACCGTAGGGGTGCACACAAAATCGACCAAAATCGAAAAACTAACCGGACCGAACCAAACCGTTACTATTTCAAACCGAAAAATATAAAACCGAAAAACCGAACACTATAAAATTAAAAAATCGAAACTAGTTCGGCCGGTTTGGTTTGACTTCTCAAAAAATCGAAACCGACCAAACCGATCGAACAATTTAAAATTATAATATAATTTATATACTTTTCTAATAACTATTTATTTTATATAATTATATATTTATTATATGTCTTTATTGTGACGAATTTGCAAAACTTCTATCCTAGTGAGTGAGTTAGGTGATTTTTGTTTTTCGGATTTAGAGAACTTCTATTATAATTAGTAGTTATTGAGTTAGTGATTTATTAATTATTATGAAAAATTGACAATATAATAAATATCAAATTATCAATTACGGAACCGAATAACAGAATAAACCGACCGATTTAACCGAAACCGAATAAACCGATAACCGATTACGATGTAAAAATTTGGGCGGGTTTGATTTTTAATTTTTTATAACCGACTTAAATGGTTTGGTTATTTTTTTCCCCAAAAAACTAACCAAACCGATCGTGTGCACCCCTAATGTACCGCACCACTTCTTGAACCAATGTACTTGTTTATTATTCTTATATAGTATTATATATAATCATAAAGTTACTCAAATGCATTTTTTTTATTTTTTTTTGCATATCAATAGTTAATTTATGAATATTTTTATATATAGTTGATATATATTAAATAATAATATTAAAATTATAACAATGTTATCTTAATTTTAATTGAATATATATATTTTTATATTACTTGTTAATATTTTTACTGTTATTTTAATGAATTTTATTATAATGTATGTTGTAAAAATATTAAATTAATTTAATAAAAATAAAGTCAATTTTTTTTTTTATTTTTGACCTGTGCAAGTCAGTACAGTGCAATTCAAAATATAAATCAATCGGTGCAATTTTGGTATAGAAAAATTTTAAATTGCCACAGTGCATGCGATGCGGTTTCGATTCAATTTTTTTTAAAGAATTAGTGGTTCCAAATAACTGAAAAATCTAAACAGCATTGCGTCACTGCCATCCCTAAACATGTGACAAAGACTTGGTGAAAGTAATTTAAATAGTATATTTTCATATACTATATTATTTATTTTTTTAAAATAATACTCAAATATACTTTAATAATATTAAAACTCGTAACACAGTAGAAAGAAAATTTATAATTGCAATATTAAGTATTGCATACAGAAAAAAAATAAACTTCATACTAATAAACCAAATGTGATAACCTAATGGTAAAAGTCTTTCTCTCTCAAATGGCCAAAGTAACTTAACAAGTTTACCTCTTAACAAGAATTCAACAAGCGCTGCAAATGATCGAAGGTAAGTTTCTTTAGTTCCTCTAATGGTCTAATCTAAAGTACGTTTTTTTATAAATAAACATAATTTTAGTTCCTATCTTCACCCCTTCCTAAGTCCTCAAGACCCTAGAATGAAATGTGTTGCTAGAATTAAATTGTAATATAGGGAAAAAAAACTTCACACTAATAAATAAATAAATAAATCAATAAACTAATGTGTTTTGTAGGGAATTAATAATAAATTATCACTTTGTCCCTATTTAAAAGGGGCTGATGACTGTTGTAATATATATAGAAATAATGCATAGCAAACACACAAGTTACATTGATTCGTCAAAGTTAACGACATTTATGGCTATAGTTATACCCACTCTGTTACTATGGACTGGGCTCTGTATATATTGAGTAGTAGAGTAAAAAATATATATGCGTTGGCCCAACTTCGCAAAGAGGATAGATAGAATAAATAAATAGATTTTTGGGCCATGTTATTCTTTGGTCTAAATTACATCTTGTTTTAAAATTAAAAAGGGACATCTTGGGGTGAAAAAGAATTGAATAATACAAGAGGTAAAAATATTTTGTCTAAAAAAGCATCTTAAATTATGTGAAATTAAATTAATATATCTTTTATGATAGACTATTACGTCGTAAATATCATTGTCGTAAATATCATTTATCCATGTAACATCATTTTGGGTGTGGGTGTGGGTGTGGGTGTGGGGGTGGGGGAAGTTCGCTTTCATATGAGTAAAATCTTGCAGAATTAACAATTTTTCTAATAAAAAATATTAACTCTCAAAAATTAAACCACTAACATTACTATTTATTACTGAACAATGAAACCTTTTGCATAACCAATCCAAACTTCAAAAAGGAATATACAAAAAAATCTCCCATTTTCCTTTTTTTCCATTTATTCATTCTTACGCAATCTTTCCACTCCCTTCTCCTATTGATAAATAATTCATAGTGTTGTACGAAAATTTTGAAATCTTGAATTTATTAATAATGAATAATAGCAACAAAGTGTAAAACTTATGATATTTACTTGCATACAAAAATTCAATATTTTAACTTTCAAACAAAGGAATTATTGCAATAATTATTTTTCCATTCATTCTTGGATAAAGACTCGAGCATTTCTAAAAATACATATTTAATATATACTTGCATACAGTTGCATAAAATATTTAGAAGTAATGTTGCGTTTGAATTGAAAGAATGAAATCAAGATTATAATGAAATAGAGAAATAAATAAAATAAACCACAATATGAGAATAAATTATATTATTCTCAGTTTGATTTCTGTAATCCAAAAACAACATTCATCCATAATAATTTCTTTTTTTTAATGTTATAATTTATTAGTATAATAATTTATCTTAACCTAGGAGAATGGGTTTAGATGGGTGAAAGGACAACTTATTATATTCACTGTTGCCTTTCGGACTTATGAGACGTCTAAGTGGGAGTCGTTAACTTACTATTTTGAGAGTCGTTAACTTACTATTTTTAATTTTCATCACGTGTTGTTATCTTCTGGACCGATTTTCATAACCTGCTATTAACAAAAATCGATCTTTATAGTAATAAAAGTGAGTCATATCACTTAAACAAGTGAGAATTACTTGTAATAATATAGTTTATGCAAATCTCCCTGAAATTCCCAACAAGTTTCAGTCGACAAGCTGTTTGATCAGAAGGTAAACAAATTAGACAGGTACAATAAAAACTGCTTTGAATCGGACATTTGACTGATTCCTAAAATAACAGAGATTGTAATCTTATGTCAAAAAAAAGAAGGAAACAAACAAATATGAGAACAGGAGAGGTTTTCAATGATAGAATTTACACCAACTACCTACTGACAACTATGTTACACGGCTGCCAAACCAAATACTTACAAAAATAACATATTAAGAAAGTGACCAACCATATACAATAATAATAATACTAATAATAATAATAATAAATAAATAAAATTTCCAAAGAGCTATATATAGAAACGCACTTGAGGTTAAGACTAGATCCATTAAAGGTTCAAGAAAATGTTGTTACTTTGCTTTATACATGCTCCCATGTTTCTTTGCACTTTAACTTCTCCAAACATAAACAAAAACAAAATATAAAAATAATAATAAATTTACATTTTTGTTATAGAACCGAAGCAATAAAAAGAATACAAGAGAGAGTTTTTACTGAATTTTCCGGCGTCTCGTTTCATCCGGCAAAGGTACATTTTATAACCAAAATGGAGAACAAAGATCTAAATAAAAATACCTTTATTTTAAGTTTAAAGTAATGCATAGGTCAATAATATACTCCTTTTGACTTAGAATCCTAAGAAACCATATATTACAACAATTTTATCCTTGATAAGTTGTTTTTATAGTTTTATAGGTCATATTCATGTCTCCATTCTTCTATATTTATCGTCTCTCTCAGGTTCATTCACCTGTCAAGCATAACCTTAATATTAATTCCCTTGACTTTGGCCACTAACCCTTCTCTCGCCTCAATCTTACCTTTTTTTTAATCAAACTTTACTAGAGAAGGAAGAAACAAACTCGCAAACAAATCAAACAAAAAAAAGAAACACATTTCACATAAAGAAATAAATAAACTCACCTCCTAGGTGATAATCGAGCTTGGGACCTATAGGTCACAGTATTTCAATCTTAACTAGTAGGATAAGACGTCTTCGGCCACCTCATCTTACTTGTATACATATTCCAATTCTTTTTTCCCACAAAAACAGTGATAGATAGTATAAAATGACAAAAAGTTCTTAAGTTTATAATCATAATTCAACTGTCAGCCATCCATATAAATTAACAATTAATTATTTTAGGATAATGATGGAATAAAAATATATCCATGGTACTTGCAAATTTCACTGTGCAACGGATAGAGTATTTTGGTCATGAGAGAAACACCTCAATTGCTCTTATTATAGAGATTCCTGCCTTGCTTTGGGTTGGCTAGGCTAGCTGAAATACAACCTCAAGTTTCAGTCTTTAGCAGCTCTTGGATTGGCAAAAATGGCTAGCCTTGGCAAGTTTCTCTTTCTTCAACTTGTCCCATCCTCCCTTCAATCCCCTAACAAAAGAATTAGAAGTTAAGATTTCTAGTGACTTAATTCTTATACAATAAGTAGTATTTGTTAAGATAATGTTCTCTTCAAAGCATGCAAGTGGTAATAACATTCTACTATTTTACTGTGTCCAAGTACCTGTTTTTACACGCATACACCTAAACAGAGAACTAAATTACAAAAGAAAAATTAAAGGGGTTCTTTTCCCTTTAACATAATTTCAATATTTTTTTTTTATAAATCCTTTAAAATTTCAGTAAATTTACAGAAATAGTCAAATGGGCTAATAATATGTAGGGTATGGTAGTTGTCACCATGTGTATTGTACAATTTTATCTGATTCTCCGTCTTTTGGGATATTTCAAATAGCAAGACATTTCCTTCTAATCCTTTTCCTAATTAAGCTAATAGAAAAATTCCATCTTACTCGATGACATTCAACAGTCTCCCTCAAGGCCGCTTCATTAAAAATAGATTACATTTTTTTAACCATATGCCATAATCCCAATCCTTCCAAATCATCCCTAGGATTTGTCATCCTTTTCACTAAAGAAAATAACACAATAAATTTGATGAAAACAATGTACAGTCAACTAAAATATACGTTTATTCATAGAAAATAAATTAAATAATGGTTGCAGTCTCAGTCACACAAAACTAAGCATGGTAATCATCGTCTTGTACTGTTCGAAAGGCTTTTCTCCTGCTACCATTCCTTGACTTTTCTGGGACAATAATCTCTTAGACTTTCGTGTCATTGGGTAGAGAATCCTTCAATATGTTGCGACAAAAATATGCAGACTCTAGACACAGTGATATAGTCTGTGAATCAATACAAATACCTGGCTAATTAAATGTCTACTCGCAACAAAAGTCGATATGTTTTTTCTCGCCATATAAATATTTTCCTTTCTATAGATTCCAATATAATGTGAATGGGGGTATTGGTAAATGATTAGGTCAATAAATAACTCAACAATGATAAGCTAAAACTTATATTTGAGACCAATCTTTGTATAAGATTTTGGATTAGGTAAAAATTAGGTGGCGAGTTACAATGAAGTTGATAGGTTAAGGACGCATTAAGATGGAGTTTAGAATCTGTTATGCTTGACTTGGATTCCCCAGCAGGCCGAAAGAGTCTATCTGTCTAGTTGGTTTTTAGACTGAAAATTTTATGATTTTCACTTGTGTATATGTTCCAACCTGAAAATTTTAGTATTTTCACTTATGTATAATATTCGGTAACACACAAGGCAATCAGCTATAGTAGTTAGATTAGCAATTAAGAATAAAAGAGAAGTATTTTAAGAATATAGACTTTACAGCAAAGCGTTTCCATACAAGTTCAGTTTTTATATCCATTTGTTCAACAAATTCTACATAAATACGAAGGATTCACATTGTGTTATAAAAAAAAGAAACAACCAAAAACAAAAAACAGAGCTTGTAATGTAATAGCAGCCTATCTCAAAAGACGGAAAAAGAAAAATATATTTAAATTCTTGGTAGCAGCTGGATATAAACAAATGAGCTCTGTTTGTTGAGATCATATCTAGAGGTGCACTAAGTTCATGGCTTAATGTTCAGAATTTAAGCATTTCATTTAAAGTCAGTTGTCCCACAACAAAACTCTGGAAGATTTGATGATTTCCATCATACTCCACTAGTACAGAGATAGAATACAAATATTAAGATTCACAAACGCATAATTCTGACACCGGAGAAATGAATAGCAAAAACCCAAGGGATGGTCAGATATGAATAACATTCTTTATCATCAATACTCGATGCTAACCAATCAAATACACTTGTACTATCATAAGCTTAGATGATGGTTTTTAGTTATGAAGTTAAATATTCTTACAGCTGTACACAAGATTCAATCAGGAGAAAATATATCGTACTCTATTTGTTCATAACAATAAATAAAACACGCCTTAACAAACAGACATCTATATAAATTATTGCATTAAAGTTAAGAAGAACGACATAATATCACATGCTCAAATACGGAAAAATAATTCGGCGGCAAATTCCAGGTTTTTGGGTTGGCTCTATTATGTTATTCACAAACCTTGGCTCGGATGAAACAATGCCATGACAGAATAGAGCTGAGAGGAGCATCTTTATGTGCTATTACTCTTTCATTTTCAAAGATTAGATCAAGTCGATATGATCATGGCTTTATAAAGGACAAGTCCTTTAATTAATAAAACCAAAACACATATTATATTTAACTAATATTATAAAAAAAAAATTCACTTTGATCTAATGCTTCAAAGCATGCAAGAGATTATCTTCGCATGCTCACATTAGCCTTCGGATGATATATAACCATCATCATTACAAACTTAATTTAGATTAACTATATTAGTAAGCGGTTATTATTAGTAAAAAAGAGAAGATTTCATTAAACTTCTTTTAAAAGTGAGCAGTTACAAATAAGTCTCGTAAAATCACTAGTAGTTAATTATTATTAGAAAATATATTGCGAGTAATAAACATGTTCTGCTCTACACTGCCAGCCACTTTAATGTGAATCCAGAAAGTTTCTTCCTAGTTTCCTGCAATAAATGTCACAACTAGATTTTATTTTTGCGGTTTTGAAAATGATCTCAAAAGTAACTTATATTTTCGTTCCCATAACTTTTACACAAACTACTATTATTTTGAGAAAATAAAAATATAATCTTTTAGAATTACTTCTGCGATCATTTTCTTGGCAAATGTAAAACCTGATTGTGACGGTCATTGTAGAAAGAGGTAGTATTTCACAATTCTCTAATAAATAAATATTTTAACAAGAAAAAGTTTTACCGAAGTAAATTAGTAGAACATGATATGTATTTCAATGATGTATAACAATACAAATTAATACCATGGTACTGTGCTGTAACATATAATTGCAAGCACTAAAAGAATAATTAAGTGCCATCCCCAAGATACAAGGGAGAGATTATTCCATGCTCCTTGGACAAGTGAACAGTATACTCTCCCCTCACATACCTGTGTGGATATGTGAGAGGGGGAAGCATATTGTTCATTTATTCCAGGAGCATGGAATAATTTTTCGAGACAAGGGACATGTACATAGACAAATGTCAGTTCCAACAAGTAAAATCAAAAGGTTGCTTTCGTAATCCAATTCCTAAGCGTCTTTGTGAACTAATCATATCTTTTTGATTATTATCTTAAAGAATGTCAACATCTAAAATAGCTCCCAACCTTATAATGCCTCCAACACTGTTCTGGCAAAAATGCAGCTATTGCGCTCGATATAACCAGAGCTCCCTCCCTTACAGTCCTTCCCCTTTTCTTCCAGTAATCTCCTTTCTCCCAAAGGAGACAATTCGACTATGGAGATAGAACATATTTCCAGTTCTTATTACCCCCCTGGTTTCAGATTCCACCCCTCAGATGAAGAGCTGATCGTTCACTACTTGCTGAAAAAACTCGGCTCCCGTCCGCTGCCGGCCGCTGTAGTTGCTGAAATAGAGCTTTACAACTTTAACCCATGGGAGCTTCCCAGTTAATTATCTATTATATATAAGCTTATTTAGATGGTATTATTTTTTTTCTATTCCTCTTATGATTATTATTATTTCTGAATTTTAGAAAAGTCCTTGTTCGGAGAAGATGAATGGTATTTCTTCACCCCGAGGGACCGAAAGTACCCGAAAGGAAAGAGGCCTAATAGGACGGCAGGTTCCGGTTATTGGAAGGCTACTGGGACAGACAAGCCTATACTTAGTGCTTCTGGATCAAGAAGCATTGGAGTGAAGAAGGCTCTTGTTTTTTACAAGGGTCGTCCACCGAAGGGCGAGAAGACGGATTGGATCATGACAGAGTACAGATTGCCTGACACCATGACTCGAGCAGCAAGGTCAAAAGGGACCATGAGGGTAAGTAAAGGGACCATGAGGGTAAGTATATGTCATGATGCTTGTTCATTATAAACTGTTTCTCATTAAGAGGAACAGAAAGTATTGATACATTTTTAGGCTAACTAAATAACTTGTGTTATTGGAGCACAGATCATTCCTGAAACAAAAGTTACTTCTATGTAGAAACATGTTAAACCAACTCAACGACATAAGATTTGTCAAAGAACCTCGTTAAATTGAAGGCACTATGTGAATAGAATAAGCTTTTTATCAGTATGTTCAACAAACTCTGTACCATCATTGAAGATTTGAAAATTATCTTCAACTCGTTTATGTGCAACAAAAGTTTACACATCAACATAGGTTAACAGATAATATATCCTGCCATGGAGGGCAAAAAACACCTGAACCATATATCTAGTTAGGGTAAATCTAGATTCCAGGGTGCCATTCTTCTCACCTCCCTTGAAGCTGTGACACAAGTTCACATACCAAATGATCTCACCAATTGAACAAAAAGATAATAATACTCCCTTAGTTCGAAATCCAGATATGAGAGTCACACTTGACTTTACTTCTTTCTACTCATATTTAGGGTTCCTAGAACACACTTGGACATGATTTCTTGGAATGTTTTTTGTAAGTATATATTAATTTTGAAGATTCGAAAGGGAAAATATATATGAAATGGGAGCTCATTTCCAGAGGGAGTATAGCACATGATAATAACTTCCCTTCTTAGAGATGGAAAGCTGATTAGACCTTCCCCAAAGCCAAAGTCTGTACTTTCAAGTCTTCAACTAAGTTTCACAACAACAACATTCTGTACCATGTATCCCCGTAAAGTAATCAATCGATAAAATTAATCTTGATTACTAACATATGCATCATCATCTTCTTCTTCAATGTTACATGAATTATTAATCATTAAACAAAAAAATCATATTCGTGTAAAGTAATCGATCAATAAAATCGATCTTGATTCCTAACAAATTCTCTGTTTGTTTGTTGCAGTTAGATGATTGGGTACTTTGTCGCATACGTCAAAAAGGCAACATGTCAAAGAATAATTGGGCAGGCGATGAAAGCCCCAGCAAATCAGTAGATTTTTTGCCAGAAATCGAGGAGCTCCCTTCAGCATACACAAAAACCAACACAGAGATCACCACGGATTACCTATTGAAGGATTGCCATATATTGGCATCCATGCTAGCTTGTCAAGATCTTCCGCCTATCGAAAACATTTCCAATGCAACCCTTCCACGAAGAAACTACAGCAACAACTCAGGCTCAGGTTTTTATGATCATACTTCAGGCAAAGGGAATGCTTTCATGACAAGTTCTTTCTTTGAGAGTTTCCTCAGCCCAACCAAGGCAAAACTTAATGAGGGAAACAGGTTTGATAATCTCATCGGTTCTAATAAGATGGTGACAGAGATAAAAGAAAATGATATTCTTATCCCAGGAAACATGACCACAACCACAATGAGCTTCTATAATCAAAATCAGGCTCAAGGAAACATATTTAACCCTAGTCAGTCGGATGCCATCATGAATTTACTCATGTCTCGAGAGGATTTCTGAACCAATGGAACAACCTCTTAAAGAAGACTTGGCTTCAAAATAGAGCAGGCAGGACACCCAAGTTGAAGTGTGTTTAAGATACTACTTAAAATAAGACGTGCAGAAATCGTTCTTGCTCCACCGGGGTAAAAACCACTAATATTCTGCATTACATTTACTTTTGTCATCCTTTGAAGTCGCTTGCTGTTTGATGAATCCTTACATTCTTGTTTTATGTGTGAGAACTTATATCTGTGAATAATTTCTTATATTGTGTGCTAAATTAAGTTGCAACTCTGTGAAATTTTGAGAACAAATGTTTCTGCACTCAGTAATGAGTAATAACATCTGAAAGTCTATTCCATGTTCTTTTCAATCATGTAAATTTCCTCACTGAATATTTTGTTTCATATTGCTAACATTTAAAAGTTAGTGAGAGGAACTCTGTCGGTCACTAGTTCACTACTCTAGTGATATCTAAACACACCATGGTGAAGTGAAATGTAAGGTAAAGTAAACCAGAAATAGAGAAGCCACTCCCAGTTGTTGACAACTACACAAACAAGTTTGTACTAAATATATAGACTGCGACAATTCCCTGTAAACGCAGGAAATCAATTGTATGTTTTAACTAGTTGTTCCAGAACAAATTAGGATAATGACAACACACATAGTAAAATCAGTTCAAGCCTAAGAGATTTATTTGTCCATTGTCATTGTCTATAAAACTCTGAAGTATATTATAATTGCATATGTGTATTAAAATGGTTCTTTTTTTTCAAATAATATATTTTATGTTCATAAATTTATTGATTCAGACTTTCTCACAAAATAAATTTTCTTACTTTCACACTAATACTGAAAGGGCAAATCGCAAAACTATATCCTCCAGTATAAACTCAGCCATCTGCATCACTAGGCTTTAAGATTTATATAGGCAAAACAGTAAATAAAAGAATAATCTAACACTATTAAACAGATATTTAAGCTAAAAGTATTTTAATCCTTCCATAATTAGAAGTACTTAATAAATTATTAAAATCATGACATAACTCCAATTTCCATATTAAACTCAGCGAATAATCTGTATTACTAAAAAATCAACATATTTTAATCAAACTGCAACTAAAATTTACCTGAGCTGCCATTCTCTGTCCACCTCTCCATTTTCGGCAAAAATGATCCCAAATTCACTTCAAAACCACCGGAATTTCTGCTCCAATTCGTTTTCTCCATTGATGTTCCCTCTAATACAAGGCTTTCGCTTATTATTCACATTTCTTTTCCTTTTTCGTTGATTCGTTCATCTTGAATCATCATACTTCACTTTGCAATTCCTCTTGAGCTCCGATTGTTCATTCCAATCATTCAGTAATAAAATTACTACGATTGCTAAGTACAGCGTGGGATATAATTTTCCTCTCTCATTTAGTTTCTTATTGTTGTTAAATATTTCTTCAAACATATGGGGCGTTGGGGAATTTTTTTATTTTTTTTTATAACTTAAAATTAAAAATTTTATAAATTTATAAATTAAAATTTTATTAAATTTATAAGAAAAAATGTTCAGTATCATTTTTATTTATAAGTCAGGAATTATAAATAATAGTTATGTATATATTCGGCTAATAATAACTTATAAGTTAAATAAAATATAAAGATTAGTAAAATATTTTTTAGTAAGTAGAATATTATAAAAATAAAAATGGATGTCTAAATGATTTAACGAAATGGTATAATTTATATATTTTAATTAGTTTAGTTGGTTAATTACATATTTTTAAAGTTCAGTGATGTAATGATGAAAAGGTAACAACCACAGTGGGATAATTCCCCTCTTTTTTTTATCAAAAATAAAGCTATTTGTTTATCTCCTCTATTCAATTAAGTTATTTACCACTTAATTTGTTGCACTGATATGAACACACTATATCATCACCTAATTACAAGTAATATATTGTGTATTTTGTCCTATGTTATTCATGATGGCACAAAATTAATGTTCTAAATTTTTTTATCAGTTTTTTTATTTTTAAAAAAAAATTAGATCAGCTTTTATTTTATCCCGATTATAATTTTTTGTACATATAATGTAAGAACCCGAATTTTATGAAATACAAAATTTAATTTTTTTTCATATATATTTTTCCTGAAACAGTAAGTGATTAAATTGATAAAACTAAAAGCTAAGGATGTTATGTGTAAATTATATTATGTCGGATAATATTCGTTTGGTCGGGAAATATTCGTTCTGTCGGGGAATATTCGTACGATGGCACCGTACGAACCAATCATTGGTGGACCCCACAACGAATAATTGTCGGATATAGAAAACGACATAAATAATTTTTTAAAATGGTCAATGATACTATCACTTTTAATTGTTAAAATACTCAGTGGTAACAAAATAGTAATATACGGTATTACAGGTAGCACACGGTATTGCACCGTAGCACACGACATTGCACAGTGTTTCGTATTATTAAACTGATAAAGTGGTTATCGTATAATATTTGATTTTATTGTCACATACACAATAATTCATATTATTAAACTGATAATTGTCACAGTAGCATATGCACAATAATTCACATTATTGAATTAATAATTGTCATTACACAATAACGTATTCTTTCTTTTACATACTTTCTGCATTATTGTTATCTCTATTATGATGTTAATTAAACAGTTGTATTTCATTATTAATTGACTTGATATCTAACTCAGAGAGCTAATTACACTGTATTTATAACAATTAGTCATAATAATGAATAAGTGTGAATTATTGTTGAATAATTGAATTGATAAAGTTATTTATTTTTATTATAATAAATAATATAAAGTTATGTGATATAAAGATAAAATGAATGGTATATATTAAAGATAATATAATAATTATAGAATTTCAAATGAACGGTGTAGATTGAAGATGATATTTAAATGAATGGTTTAGATTAAGAAAATTTTAAAAGATGAAATGAATGGTATAGATTAAAGATAATATAGAATTTGAAATGGATGATGTAGATTAAAGATGATCTTTAAATGAATGGCTTAGATTAAAGAAATCTTAAAAGATGAAATGAATGGTATGGATTAAACATTATCTTGAAATGAAAGGTTTGGATTAAATTAGAAAATATTGGTTATGATAAGATTTTTGGCTATAAATAGAGGTCTTAACTTAAGGATTTTTCATAAACTTTCTTGCTCATTCTTTCTTTCACTCTGTAAATACTTCTTTGTGTAAGTTTTCTCTAAGTGTGCTTAAGTCATCTTGAGTATTTGTAAAGATCTATAAGTGTACGGGTACTGTTCAAGTTAATCAACCTCATTTAAATCAATATCCAGTCACGTGTTAAGGTAATGGATTCCATCTTTTTCATCTTCCACTATTCAAACTTACTACAGTAAGGGATTATCATTCTTTAATTCTCCAAAATAATATCGTTTTTCTTACTCATAAGATGTGTCATTTATTTTCATGTATTAAATTGTGGGAATAACCTTACGGCGCTTATTACCGCCTGTTAGTGAATAACCTTTTGTATTCATTCCTTATTAATCTCTGAGAATAACCTTACTGTTCGGATTACCGCATGTTTGGTGAATAACTCTTCGTATTCAATTTTTATTAAATTGTGGGAATAATCTTATTGTGCGGATTACCGCCTGTTGGTGAATAACCTTTCGTATTCATTCCTTATTAATCTCTGAGAATAACCTGATTACGCGGATTACCGCATGTTTGGTGAATTACTCTTTGTATTCATTTCCTATTTTTCTAAACATTTCTATTGAACTGTAACCGTTATTCTGAACTGTGGATCTTGAATATCATTTTTGAATTTTACTCCATATCATGTTGACAATTGGGACATTATTTAAATCTGCACAAAGTAAACTTTCGATATTTATTGTTTATCATGTTTCTTCTGTTCATCATTCGTATCACTGTTATTTGTACTAATCATAAAAAATCAAGCTGTTGTGAATATCTGTGGTCGGGAGCACAGATGCGATATAATTGTTGAATAGATGATAGTTAAAGACGATATAATAGGTTAAAGGCGATACATTTGTTCGGTGTCTTTTATGACATGTGGTGAAAGTTCTCTTTAGCCCGTAGTGCAAAGATGAACTATTGTTTAGTATGATTATGACCAAAGGCTGAATACTGGTATAATCATGACCGTTGATATTATATTGAATATCTTTAGCCCGTAGTGCAAAGATGAACTGTTGATTTGTATGATTATGACCATGAACTGTGAATTTGTATTATCATGACTAATGGTATTTCAGATGATAAAAGTTGATGATATTTTTCTGAAAAAGAGAAGCGAGTGGACATTATAGTCTGCATTCTTCTTCTAATAGATTGCTCATTTCGCTGCTATTATTGATCTGAACGTTGTTCAAGAATTTACCTGCAGTTTTTGATATAAACCTTATAGTCTATTGTATTCTATCAAGAACTCAACTGTTGAAGGCTAAAGATAATTTATTCGTCATTATCTTAGTCATGATATTCTTTATTGGGCTATTTGAGCTCACCCTTTCTTTTTGTTCCATTGTTTTTCAACAGGAGATGAGAACGTAACTGGATCTAGCCGGGGGATAGAGTGGAGAGTCCGAGGGATAGCTATCGTAGTCTTCACGTGTTGTAAAATAGTGTGACAATAATAGTGAAGACTTAGTTGTGTGTTATTATACACTGTATTGTTAAACGTTGTAATAATTTTGTTGTAGTCTTTTGACAACTCAAGTTTGGGTTGTGTAGACCCAGATTTGGGGGTGTCACAGTTAGCATCAAAGCTTAGGGATATGGTCTTTAATGGAGATCTATGGTTAGAACTAGGAAGAGAGAGACGAATAGAATTAATCACTAGTGTGTCCTACCTAAATTAGATTTTGTTATCTAACGAGTCGATTTGAATGTAGGGACAGAAAGTGATGAGTCAGTTTGTTTAAACTAACATTTATTTTGTGACCACAGTTAAAGTATGGCATCTGAAAATCATGAAGTTAACTATGAAATGCCCGAAACCAATGTAGTTGAGAATCAAGAGGCCATAAACAATTTTCCTATAAACTCAGAGTTGAATCTTTTGCCTAAGGCAAAATTTATTCGTATTCTATCCAGAAAAGATGAAGGTGAAAGCTCTACTACAGTCGTTCCAGATCCGTTCTTAGAAGCAATTAAAGGATGTAATGAACTTGCGAAAATTATTGCCTTTAATTTCCTCACTAATTGGGATAGTCATATCACCTGGTTATGCTCTATAACAAATGATCAGAATATATGGACTTTTCATATCAATCTTTGGGATTTATGGTGTCTCAGCTATGATTTTCAAGATTATTTAAAAATGATGTTTCTATATTTTTGGGCATTACAATTTAGAGGAATTCAGGTTAAGTTAGTCACTATCGTGGAAACTGCAGTCTATCGAAAATACTATTTTAATGGAAATCATTGGCACGTTACTACTGATGAAGTTGATGAACTCGAGAAACAGTTTGTCAGAAAATTATTCAGTGGTATTCTTATGGTTGAAATATGTGAAGATCCAGATGAAGTATTCGGGATTCAATTTGACGATAACAGTCAAGAAACCGAATAAGGTGATAACCGGTAAGCTATTTATAAATTCCTGTGAAGTTTATGCCATGTTAGATAATTGCTCTATCCATTTTTTTATCTCACCTATGTATGCTCAACGATTAAACTTAACTCCTGAAAACTTAGACTTTGACTTATCAGTTGAAACCCCATTGGGAGAAATATTTATCACATCTACTGTCTATAAATCTTGCCTAGTTCAAATTAACAACCTCACATTACCTGTTGACCTTATTTCTTTGGAGATGCATAAATTTGATGTGATTTTAGGAATTGATTGGTTGATTACCCATCATGCTAAAATTGATTGTTTTCATAAGATTATTAGTTTTTATATTTCTAATCAACCTGTCATGTAAATTCAACCAACTAAACCATTGAAATCTATAAGTGTTATTTCTAGCCATAAAGTCATTCGTTTATTAAAAAACGGATGTCAAGTCTTTTTAGCTCATGTCACTGATTTGAACAAAAACACGTCAAACTTGAATGATATTTCCATTGTTAATGAGTTTCCTGACGTTTTTCCTGAGGAACTTCCTGGCTTACCCCCAAACCGAGAAATTGAATTATGTGTTGATCTTGAAACCGGCACTAAGCCCATTTCTAAAGCCCCATACCGAATGGCTCCCATTGAACTTCAAGAGTTAAAAGTCCAACTACAGGAATTGTTGGATACCGGTTTCATCCGTCCGAGTGCATCACCTTGGGGTGCTCCTGTTCTATTTGTGAAGAAGAAAGATGGGAGTATGAGATTGTGCATTGACTACCGAGAATTGAACCATGTCACTATCAAAAACAGGTACCCGTTACCTCGGATCGATGACATGTTTGATCAATTACAAGGTGCTTAACATTTCTCAAAGATTGATCTCCGTTCTGGATATCATCAGTTAAAGGTTAAAGCTGATGACATTCCAAAGACTGCTTTCAGCACTCGTTATGGGCATTATGAGTTCTTAGTCATGCCTTTTGGACTAACTAATGCTCCTGCAGCTTTTATGGACATGATGAACCGAATATTCAAAGAATATTTGGATCATTTTGTGGTTGTCTTTATTAATGACATCCTCATATACTCCAAGAGTCGTGAGGATCATGAACAACACCTGAGATTGATACTCCAAAAGCTTCACTAGAACAAACTATATGCCAAGTTGAAGAAATGTGAATTCTGGCTTGAGGAAATCACATTCCTTGGGCATGTAATTTCAAAACAGGGAATATCGGATGACCCTGCGAAGATTGAAGCAATACTAAATTGGGAACAACCCAAGACAGTAATGGAAGTCCGAAGCTTTCTGGGTCTAGCTGGTTATTATCGGAGATTCGTAGAAGGACTTTCTCGAATCGCCACTCCATTAACTCAGCTTACTCGAAAAAGCACCAAATTCCTATGGAACGAGGAATGCGAGAAAAGTTTCCAAGAACTCAAGAGGAGACTTGTTTCAGTTCCTGTTCTGACCATACCATCAGGATCAGGAGAATTTGTCATCTACAACAATGCTTCAGGCAAAGGTCTAGGTTGTGTTCTTATGCAACATGGAAAGGTGATAGCCTATGCATCTCGACAACTCAAAGATTATGAGAAAAATTACCCTACTCATGATCTAGAGTTGGCAGCGGTTGTTTTCGCGTTGAAGATCTGGAGACACTACTTGTACGGAGAGAAAGTGGATATCTATACGGATCATAAAAGTCTCAAGTATTTCTTCACCCAGAAGTAACTCAACATGCGACAACGACGTTGGCTTGAGTTGTTGAAGGATTACGACCACATAATTCAGTATCACCTGAGAAAGGCGAACGTTGTAGCTGACACTTTGAGGAGAAGATCTTATGTGAGTTGTTGGTCGGAATCGGCACCTATAAAAAGCACGCGATTCCGGATTCGTTTGAATGAATGTACGCGCAAGTATACGCGGTCAACAAGTAATATAATGTAAGTAAGTTGTCGATCCCACGAGGAGTTATACTAACGTTATCTGCATAGCAAACTTAATGCAATCTAATCCGATTTAAACTATGATTAAGATGGTGAATTTTTGTTAACACAATAACCTAAAATAATAGAAATGTAGCAACAAAGATTCGATTAAAACAAGCTAAGATCACAACTTCACTCACTACCTCATTTAACCCTCACACCCCTCTTTTCAATGCTAAGATCGCTCGAATGATAACCAGAGAAAATAAACAACCATAAACCTCTTTCGATAGTAAAATGATTCACACCCAACCAATTAGTTCACTATATTCCTATGTGACCTAACTTAGCAAGATGGCGATAAAAGCCCTTCTCAACAAGGCTACACAAGGTACACCGGTATATTCCTATCCGAGATACAAATAAGGCACTCATCCGAAGATAAAGCAACCTACAAGTGCTATCATGCTTTTGGTCGGGTTATTTAGTCCATTTTTCAATATCATAAACAACTACACATTACATACAAAGTACATAATCCATACATGAAGAACAAAGCATGATAATCATTCGTTAGCAATCCATTCACATCAAAAAGAGAGATATTCCATTAAAATCTAGTAGTGAGATCCATTGTGATCCTAGAAATGAAGTTAGTTCATAGTTAAATGACTAACAAACATTAACAAGTTACTCATTAGGCTTAAATACATAGAATGAAGATAACTAAAATGGATGAAACTTCATAAACACAAGTTTCAAACACTAAAACTCCCTTCACAATATAGCAATCCAAGCTTGATGAGTCTTCTTGTTCTTGAGCTTAACACCAATCCAAGTGGCTTTGAAGGCTGGAAGAAATGAAGAAAAACAGCTCCAAGGCGTAAAAATCCGATCCCCTAGGGTTAGCCAACATTTCACTTAAGTAGGAAAAAACTCGTCAGAAATCAGCATGGCTGACCGCCGCGACGGTAGAATCCACCGCTGCGGCGGTGGTCTTTTGTGAAAATTACCATTTTGCCCTTTCAGCTCAAAAATCCTACAAAACACCAACGAGACATTAGGGATCAATAAATTCATAAATATAAGCAATAATAACTCTCAAAAACTCACAAAATATTAAGTTAGACGTACTAATTCGCAGGTATAAAACTCGCTCATCAAATACCCCCAAACTTAAACATTTGCTCGTCCTCGAGCAAAACAATAAAACAAAAATTAAATAACTTCTAAAATTACTAATTGAGATAAGAATTGGAATCATAGCCTCAGGGATAACTGCAACAGCTACGATAAATCATAAAGCAGAACAAAGTCTAAAATTTCAACAAAATATTCAAGCTCACGACTGCCTATGATCCATTTTGCGTGCGTGTGTGCAAATCCCCGTGATAAATTAGTCAGAGATTAGATGAACTTAAACAAGCAACTGCCATGGGCGATTTTTCAAATACCGACAAACCAAACAAGCACAACCAAACAAGACTATTATATAAGGACAAGGAATCTCGGATTTAAACAAGAAAAGCTACTGACTAATAACCACACAGGCGAGTGCGTTTTACGCTCCGTCTCACCTGGACTAACAAACTTGACTGTGCAATGTCTAATTTTATTAGGCTATTCAGAACTACCCGCGTATCGAGCTTTAGATCAGTGACTCCCAAACCAGTCGGCTTTAGGGCACTAGGTGGAAAAACACCCCAACGGATTTAATCACTCGAGTAGCAAAGGCCACAAAACTCGACTAGCCAAGCAATTCATTATTATCATTTATTTATTTATTTATTTTATTTTTTTATTTTTATTTTTTATTTTTTTAAAACAAACATCCGAGGTCCCCCCAAACTTATATACAAGCCTAGAATTAGCGTTCAAGAAGGTCATTTAGAAGATTTCAAGCATACCCCACAAACAGCAAACCATACCAGTTCTCTAATAAAAAAAAACTAATCAACAAAAGGGAACGTAATTGTGCATGACGAAATAAAGCAGAATCAATGGCATTGTTAACCTGAATCAATCGTTGAAATAAAGACTACGCATGCTAAATTTTTAAATTTAAACTGGCAGCATGGCAAACACTTCATATCATTGGCTACAACTTCACAATCACACTACAGTCTGGATAACTACTTAAAAACTACTAATAAGCAAACATCTACGAAACTACCAGGCACTAATTAAAGACAAGAACAAATAGAAACGTAGAAACAACCCCCAAACTTAAACATGACAATGCCCTCATTGGAAAGATAGAGAATTTAAAATTGAGGACTCCCCTGAATTGGATTAGGCATTTGCATCTTCGTCAGGAGAATCCTGAGGGTAGTCAGGAATCACTGGCGGGCTCGGGAACTGCAGAGGGCTTGGACCAGAATTCAACCCCGTCCTCTCGAACATCTCAGCAAGGGTTGCAGTGAAATTGGCATTGAACTGCATCATAGTGTTAACCTGCTGAGCGACATAAGTAATTTGGCGAGATTGGCGGCGTGAGTCCCTTCGCAAGCGTTGTACCTCCGTCGCAATGGATGCTAGAGATGGCTGATTGGCGGCGTCATCCTCCTCCTGCTGATCATCTGCAAAGAGTTCCTCCGTATCGGGAGACTGAGCCTCAAAAATAAAACCGGCTCCAGTCGGATTAGCTGGGGCCCCATCCCACTGATTGTAGCTACGAATCAACCGAGAGTCGATCGGGATTTTGGGCCGCTGCAGAGGCTCATCCGCAGACCATTCAACTCCAGCAAATTGGCACAAGCCACAAATCAAAGAAGGATGCGGCAAACCGCCCGGAGTACCCCCGTGGAGAGTGTGTTTGATAGAGCCAAGAATAACACGTCCCACGTTGATGCTCATCCGGTTGACCAAGCAATATAAAAGCACTGCCCTGGATATGATCACATCGCTGACGTGCGTGGTAGGGAGCAATTTGGCACAAATGAAATAATACCAGGCCTTGCCAATTCTGCTCAAGAATCGATGCGAAAATAACCGGGGCGCCCCATCCTTTAGAGTCCATTCGGCATCCGGCTGACACAAGCCCCGAAGCACGTCGGTTAGATTGAGGTGCTCGGTCTTGTAGGAGGTATATTGGTCCATCTCCTCTATGTGGGGAATGTGATAGAAGTCGTTAATCTGCTCAGCCCCAAAATGCACATCCACACCACGAATGCGCACCACATTGACAGTCTCCTTTGCATTGGCGTAAAATTCTTTGACAATTGCAATGCATGCCGGCTCAGGTTGTTCGGTGAAATTATTCCAATGCTTCTCAGTAATCATACGGCACAAGCGTCCATCATTGTTATTCGGAAGGAGGCCACGCTCTGGGATAATCGTTTTCCCTTCTAACACTTCATAATACTTCTTCTCCGCCTCTTCGCTAACAAAACGATGCACGTCATATGTGGCGCGAGATGTTTGCCCACGTTGTCGTTTAGGAGCCATAACTAATCAATGAAGTGCTAAGAAGCGGAAACGATGGCAAACGACAACCCAAACCACTGATTTTGAAGATAAACTTGGTTGAGGCAATTTATCGAGCAGTTGACGTGCACCCTTGCTTTGAACAATGAACAAGACCTCCCCAAACCAATTTTAGCCACCCAAAGTTAGGGTATATCACCAACAAACCACACTACCAACCCTAATTCAGAGAATGCAAACGAAATGAGCAACAAAAAGGGAAGAGATGTCTACCAATTTCGACCGAGAGAAGCACCCAAACTGAACGGTTGGCTAGGAGAGAGAGAGAGTGCAACCCTTTATGATTTGAATCCTCCGTGTGGCTCGGAATCGGAAGGCAAAGCAATTGAGTGCAAGAATCGGATGGGAGTGTTGGTTGGGAGAGTTAAGGAGTCACGGTTTGTGAGAGGGAAAGCCAAGCAACTTCTAGTTTGAAATAACCCTCGATGGGGGTTATATTTTTTTTTTTTGAAAACTCGACCTACCGCTGCGGCGGCCAGATTCACCGCTGCGGCGGTGAAACATTCTGTTAACAAGTTCGGAAGACTACCGCTGCGGCGGTAGCAGGGCACCGCTGCGGCGGTGAAACTTTCTGTTTAAAAAAATAAGACCACCGCTGCGGCGGTAGCAGGGCACCGCTGCGGCGGTGAAAGCTGCTGCCAAAAAAAAAAAAATTATGCTCAACTGAATCGCATTGAAGCCTTGCCTTGATAGTACCTGAAATTTTAACATAGATGCATCAAAAATTTAATAACTAATCACAATTTTAACTCAAAAACATAGAAATTGCAATTAGTTATAAAGCAAATTTTTACTTATAATAAATATTAGACTAATATACTATATCAAAAGAATTTAGCCAATCAAAATACCACAAAAATGACTAAATATAGAATGCATTGCAAATAAAACCATATTGACAATAAAAATGGGTTGCCTCCCATATAGCGCTTCATTTAAAGTCTTGGACTTGACTACTTCCTGAATCACTGCGGGTCGGCGAGAACGATAGAGACTTTTTGCCGATCCACCTCACCCCCCATGTATGGCTTAAGACGCTGGCCGTTAACCTTGAATGTGTTCGACGTTGTGGCATCTTCCAACTCAACCGCACTGTGCGGAAATACATTTTTGACAGTGAAGGGACCCGACCACCTGGATTTCAGCTTTCCCGGGAAGAGTCTCAACCGGGAATTATATAGAAGCACTTTTTGGCCAATGTCGAACTTCCTCTCCACAATTTTCTGATCATGCCATCGTTTGGTCTTTTCCTTGTAAATTTTCGCGTTCTCATAGGCTTGGAGACGGAATTCATCCATTTCGTTCAATTGAAGCATCCTTTTCTCACCGGCCGCATGTTATTCAAAATTGAGCTTTTTGATGGCCCAATATGCGTTATGCTCAAGTTCAACCGGCAAGTGGCAAGCTTTTCCGAAAACCAAGCAATATGGTGACATTCCAATTGGCGATTTAAAAGCTGTTCGGTATGCCCATAACGCTTCGTCCAATTTCCTAGACCAATCCTTCCTGTTGGGGTTCACCGTCTTTTCTAGAATCCGCTTTATTTCTCTGTTGAAGACTTCTGCTTGCCCACTGGTTTGCGGATGATAGGCCGTAGCAATTTTATGGGTAACCCCATATTTAGCAAGGAGGGCAGCGAAATACTTGTTGCAAAAGTGTGAACCGCCATCACTGATAATAGCCCGTGGAGTGCCAAAGCGCGAAAAGATGTTTTTACGCAAGAAGTTCAGAACGACTTTGGAATCATTGGTCGGCAGAGCAACAGCTTCAACCCATTTCGATACATAGTCCACAGCGACTAATATGTATTGGTTGTTATAAGATGACGGGAATGGTCCCATGAAATCTATGCCCCAGACGTCAAAAATTTCAATTTCTTGAATGCTATTCAGGGGCATTTCATGTCTCTTAGAAATGTTGCCCGTTCTTTGGCACTTGTCGCATCTTAATACAAAGGAATGAGCGTCCTTAAACAAAGATGGCCAATAGAACCCCGATTGTAGGACCTTTGCCGTTGTTCTCACCCCACCGAAATGTCCTCCATAATCAGATGAATGACAGTGATGAAGAATATCACTCATTTCTTCTTGAGGCACACACCTCCTCAGTAATTGATCTGCGCATTGCTTGAACAGGAACAGATCATCCCATACAAAGAATCGAACGTCACTTAAGAACTTTTTCCGTTGCTGATAGCTTAAATCCGGGGGAGTCACATTACTCACAATGAAGTTTGCGAAATCCGCATACCAAGGTAATTCGCTGTGCACAGCAAACAGCTGCTCATCCGGAAAATGCTCATTAATAACCCTGTCATCCTTCCTTTCTTGCTCCGGATTCTCCAATCTAGAAAGATGATCCGCAACTTGGTTCTCTGAACCCTTCTTGTCGCGGATTTCCAAATCAAACTCTTGGAGAAGAAGAATCCACCTTATAAGTCGGGGCTTTGCATCTTTCTTGGAAATCAGATATCTTATAGCAGCGTGATCTGTATACACCACAACTTTTGTTCCCACAAGATATGACCTAAATTTGTCAAAAGCGTATACAACCGCTAATAGCTCTTTCTCGGTGGTGGAGTAGTTAAGCTGAGCATCTGTTAAGGTTTTGTTGGCATAATAAATGGCATGGAAGATCTTTTCCTTGCGCTAACCCAACACTGCCCCAACTGCAAAATCACTCGCATCGCACATCAATTCGAAGGGTACAGACCAATCCAGTGCTACTATTACGGGAGCAGATGTTAGCTTTGTTTTCAATAGCTCAAATGCCTGTAAGCAGTCTTCATCGAATTTGAATTGGACCTCCTTTTCTAATAGGCTACACAAAGGCTTGGAGATCTTGGAGAAGTCCTTGATAAAGCGTCTATAAAAGCTCGCATGACCCAAAAAACTACGCACCCCCTTAACAGTTGTAGGCGGTGGCAATTTCTCAATTGTCTCCAGCTTTGCCTTGTCAACCTCCAACCCTTTTTCTGAGACTTTGTGGCCAAGGATAATTCCTTCCTGTACCATGAAATGGCATTTTTCCCAATTTAAAATTAGATTCGTCTCTACACAGCGTTTCAGCACCAGAATTAGATTCTCTAGGCACAGCTCAAAAGAGTCCCCGAACACAGAGAAATCGTCCGTGAAGACTTCCACGTTATGCTCCACCATACCAGAAAAGATGGCCATCATGCACCTTTGAAATGTTGCCGGCGCATTGCAAAGCCCAAAGGACATTCGTCTGAATGCAAACGTCCCGTAGGGGCAGGTGAAGGTTGTCTTTTCCTGGTCCTCAGGTGCAATAGCTATCTGATTATAACCCGAGTAGCCATCCAGGAGACAGTAGTACTCGTGACCTGCCAGCCTGTCCAACATTTGGTCAATAAATGGCAATGGAAAGTGATCTTTTCTGGTAGCTTTGTTTAGCTTTCTGTAGTCCATGCACACTCTCCAACCAGTCACCGTCCTTGTTGGTATCAACTCATTCTGCTCATTCCTAACGACTGTCATCCCTCCTTTCTTGGGCACACACTGGACAGGACTCACCCATGCACTGTCGGAGATAGGATATATTATCCCAGCATCTAGCAATTTCAAAATCTCCTTCTTAACAACCTCTTTCATGATAGGGTTGAGCCTTCTCTGATGTTCCACAGTCGGCTTGCTGTCCTCCTCCATCAGAATTTTGTGCATACAGAAGGATGGACTAATGCCTTTGATGTCTGATATAGTCCATCCTAAAGCCGTTTTATACTTCCTCAGCACACTTAAAAGTTTACTCTCCTGATCCTCATTTAAAGCTGCAGATATTACAACAGGATAAGTGGATTCTTTTTCTAGAAATGCATACCTCAAATGATTTGGCAATGGTTTTAGCTCCAATATTGGCGCTTCCTCTTTAGATAAACTTGAAACAGATGTTCCTGACTGTTCCAAAGCTTCATAGTGCGGTTTGAATTTGGCAAATCGAGGAGCTGAATCCAAATATTTCATGCATTCTGTATGAGTAGGATCTTCTGCAGTCGTGGTTCCAATGATCGAAGCCTCCAATGGATCAGGAACACAAG
The DNA here is from genome assembly GCA_947179155.2 of Hedera helix. Classification (NCBI taxonomy): domain Eukaryota; kingdom Viridiplantae; phylum Streptophyta; class Magnoliopsida; order Apiales; family Araliaceae; genus Hedera; species Hedera helix. The sequence continues at coordinate 38,425,888 of OX359276.1, forward strand.
TTTTCATGAAAACTTCCTGGACAAACTTGTCAACCACATCGACTCTAAAGCATTCTTCTGAATCACTTGGAAACTTCATAGATTTGAAGACATTGAACTTTATTTCTTGATCTTGTACCCTCATAGTGAGCTCGCCCTTCTGAACATCGATAATAGTTCTCCCCGTGGCTAGAAATGGACGCCCTAATATAATAGGGACTTCCCTGTCCTCCTCAAAGTCCAGAACTATAAAGTCGGCTGGAAAGATAAACTTGTCAACCTTTACCAGCACGTCTTCCACGATTCCCTTCGGGTATGTCAGAGATCTATCAGCAAGTTGTAGAGTAACACTAGTAGGCTTTGCTTCGTTCAACCCCAACTTCCTATAGATAGACAAGGGCATCAGATTGATGCTTGCTCCAAGATCACATAAAGCTTTTCCAGTGAATTCACTTCCAATGGAGCACGGAATATTGAAGCTTCCTGGATCCTTTAGCTTGGGAGGAAGCTTATTCTGTAGAATTGCACTACATTCCTCCGTCAGAGCAACTGTCTCATAATCACCAAGCTTCCTCTTCTTGGACAGTATATCCTTCATGAATTTCATATAGCTCGGCATTTGCTCCAAAGCTTCAGCAAATGGAATGTTGATGTGAAGCTTTTTTAATACCTCCAAGAATTTCGAAAACTGCTTATCCAGTTTCTGCTTTTGCTGCCTTTGAGGAAATGGCATGGGTTGAACTCTTGGAAGGTTTTTGTTGACTCTGGAACTTGACTCTTGGACTTCTTCCACAATTTCAGGAGTTCCAGTTGTTGTGTTTTCTGTCTCAACAACCACTTCCTCTTCCGTTAGACTTGGTGGCACAGAAGTAGTTTCTCCAGTGGTATTCATTAAGGGTCTACCACTGCGCAGTGTGACTGCTTTGCATTGCTCCTTGTCATCCCTTTTTGGATTGACCTCAGTGTCACTAGGCAAAGTTCCTTGCGGACGATTATTCATAGCATTAGCAAGTTGCCCCACTTGGGTTGCAAGGTTCCTTATAGCAATGTCTTGGTTGTTGCTCCTTGTCTCACTCTGTGAAATGTATCTAGTCAGAAGTTCCTCCAAGTTAGCTTTCTTTTCCGTAGGAGGAGGAGGAGAAGGAGCTTGTTGATGTTGTGGAGGTGGTTGTTGTTGTTGTTGAGTTGATTGTAGCTGCTGTGGTTGTTGCTGCTGTGGATTGTAGTTTTGATATCCTGGAGGATATGGCTGCCTCGAGGATGAAGATTGTCCTTGATTATTGTTATTGCTCCACGAGAAATTAGGATGATTCCTCACTCCAGGATAATAATGTGACGGCACATTAGTGTTTTGCTGCCGATTGTAATTACTGACATACTGCACTGATTCTGCCTTGATGGCACATTGCTCACTAGGATGTTCTCCAGCACATATGTCACATATCACTGCTACACTCTGCACAGGTTTTGTTCCCATATTGTCAATTTTTCGAGCAAGCGCTGCCACTTGTGCAGATAAGGAAGTAACTGCATCCACTTCATGCATTCCCGCTACCTTCCTTGGAGTGAACCTTTCAGCAGGCCACTGATAGTTATTTGCTGCCATGATTTCTAACAGTTCAAGCGCTTCATCATAACTTTTTCCCATTAAGGCTCCGCCAGCTGCAGCATCCACACTTTGTCTGGTAGAATTAGATAAACCGTTATAGAATGTCTGGACTTGTAACCATTTAGGAATACCATGGTAGGGACATCTTCTGAGAAGATCCTTAAAACGCTCCCACGTTTCATAGAGAGGCTCCGCATCCTGTTGGCTAAAGGCTGTGATGTCATTTCGCATTCTTGCTGTTCTGGCAGGCGGAAAGAATTTAGCCAAGAATTTCTGAGCTAGATCAACCCAGGTGCTAATGGAGCCTGCTGATAGAGAATGCAACCAACTCTTTGCCTTATCATGCAACGTGAAAGGGAACAGACGGAGTCTGAGAGCGTCTTCAGAAACCCCTTGATATCTGAATGTGTCACAGATCTCCAGAAATTTTACCAGATGACCATTCGGGTCCTCATTAGGCAACCCACCGAACTGAACATGATTTTGAATCATTTGGAAAGTGCCCGGCCTGATCTCAAAGTTAGCAGCAACAATGGCTGGCCTATTGATGCTTGTATGAAGATCGGTAACTTACGGCATAACATATTCCCGCAAAGTTTTATAATCTTCTTCCGCCATTGTATCTTGATGGTGAATAACTTGACTTCTCTTTTCTTTTCTTAATATACGCAGAGTTCTTTCAATCTCAGGATCGAAAAGTACGAGATTAGGATCTTGAAAAGGAAGCATGCACAGTCAAGAGTACCTGGAAGAAAATAAAAAACAAAAATACCAATAAAACAAATTAGACAAATGTAAAAGTTTAAACGAAGATTATACTGATAAAGCTTAATAATGCAGAGAAATTAGATAAATAACTCCCCGGCAACGGCGCCAAAAACTTGTTGGTTGGAATCGGCACCTATAAAAAGCACGCGATTCCGGATTCGTTTGAATGAATGTTGTAACGCCCCCAAAATCCCCGCGCTTTCCACGCGGCGGACCTTGTGCGTTAACTTCGTACATCTATCGACTTAACCAATGATCTCATAATCATATTGGTTGAATTAGTCTTATTTTAGACTATACATTAAAAATTTCTCTTAACTTTGTCCCTGGATCTTAACTTAATCTCAGTCTCATAAGTATACAAGTATCAACTTGTATTTCATCCGTATAAATGGATAAAACCATATATAACAGTTTAATTTTAACCTTAGGATTTAAATATTCTATATACGTCCACTTGTAACGGTCTCATTCGTACTACAAGTATCAATATACAAAGATATCTCTTCATATCAATAATCCTATTTATATGGTATTCAGAATAGTAATAACGAGTTATACCTGGGTCCGAGGAACCTTAACGATGGATTTGACCAGTCAACATCGCTTAGTTCTGTCTCAGATGTACAGCACTCACAAGTTATTTACCGATCCTCATCCAGATAAATAGATCATTATCAACATTGTTTTAATATTTAACAATTCTACATTATATCAAATTTAAAGACATAACAACATTCTGATGATAATAATTTATATCATTCATTCAATATTCGGTTACATGTTTGTTTGTTCGTATTACAACAGTCGTTATGACTTATACAAATACAAGTAATAAACATGAAAACCTAATCTACGCTTCATCTTTACGTTCAAGATCTTCTTAACGTTCATCTTTAATCTGCAAATAAGGTTTTATTCGCAAGAATGAGCACGACGGCTCAGCAAGTCTAACATATTATCACATACACAGTTTATGCTTTCATATAAACTTTAACATGCTTTGACTGAACATACATCTCAGTTAATAATCATATTAATTTATGCTTTAACAATAAACATATTTTATACATACTCATATGCATCATCAAATATCAATTAACATTTAACAGTTAATCAATAACTAACACTTAATTATTTAATCACATAAGATCTTCATTCATGTACTTTCACATATAAACTATCACATAATAACATGAACAATCTTAGAACATACTAATAACACATAAAAGTTTAGAACTTGCCTCAAATTGAAACTAGGGTTTTCCGACGGAGCGTTAAACCCTACACAGTCATTTAGTGCATAAGCGGTTAGATTCATCGTATTATATAACTTCATAAGTATTATATTAACTTATTTAAACTATTTCAATAGGTGGAATTATTTGGAAAATTGGCTAACTCAAAAACTCATTTTTAAGCCAAATTTTCGGATTTGGGCAGATTGTTGGACTGTCAGACCCCGGCTCAGTTAAACGGCCATAACTTCTTCGTTTTAAAACATTTTTTAGTCGTTCAAAATTCCACGCGTTCGTAACTTCCGTCTCTACAACTTTCATTCAGAAAAAAGTTCGAGATTCCTGACAGATTTGTACAGATTTCGGCCTAAAGGGGACTACTCTAAAACTGATTCATATTTCTGACCTCTTTTATAGTAACGGCCATAACTTTGTCATACGAAAACATTTTTGAGTGATTCTTGAGTCTAAATTGCTTAGAATTTCATGAGCTACAACTTTTATTTAGGTTTCTAAGGCAGATTCAGACTTTAAATTTTCGGAAATTCGCAAAAATATTCTGCGACTATATTAGACTTAACTTTCTTTGATCCGATTGGTAAAACATGATACCTCAAGCATTAATTTGCTAAGATAACATGTTCTAACACTTCGTATCACTTCATAACATAAAAATAACAAAATCATAAACCTACTTATATAAGATTTCATGACTTTTTCTCAAGAACACGAAGAACGAATCGAAGAACACGAAGAACAAAGTTTCATCGTTCTTCGTTTCGACTACTAAAACTTGATGCCACAAGCATTACTTAGCAAGGCCATCATGTTTCATCATCCCATAACACTAAATTACAAAATCATAAACCTACTTATAAGGAAATTTATGACTTTCACTCAAGAACACGAAGAACGATAAGAAAAATCGAACATCGCAACGGCTTGTGTTTTGAGCTTTTTAACTAAATACTTGAAATGAAATGGACAGTATAACTACTTATAATTTATATTTCACTACTCTAGACATAAAATAAATCGAGCATTATAGCTATTCACATATACTCTACGAATTGAAAAATTACATAATAACAACTAGAGATTACCTCTTGGAGTGCAAGCTTTGACAACAATTTGTGCAAGGCTTCAATACTCATCAACAAGATTAATCTATCAATATATCTCTCTAGCTTTGTTGCTCTAATTTACTTGGTGAATTGGTAAGGATTATGAAGAGTGAAGACTCCTATTTATAGGATTTTCCAAGTTAGGGTAAAATGGTAAAAATGACAATCAAGCTTTGGCTCCAAGTTTGGCTTGGCTTTAACTTTGGCTCCAAGTTTGGCTTATACTTTGGCTCCAAGTTTGGCTTGGCTCCCACTTTGGCTCCAAGTTTGCTTTATACTTTGGCTCCAAGTTTGGCTTGGCTCCAACTTTGGCTTCAAGTTTGGTTTATTCTTTGGTTTCAAGTTTTGGCTTGACTTTGGCTTGGCTTAGGCTTTAACTTTATCTACTAACTAGAGTTAACAACTAACTCAACATTAGTTAATTCTCTACTAACTTGTATACTTGACTTTTACTATTCACAGTTGACTTTTTCGTATTTATACCGTATAATTCTCGTATTATTCTCGTATTCTACCCGTATAATTTTCGTATTATACGCGTATATGTGAATAGTGATTAGGGTTAGGTTATAACCCTTAGGGTTTCTAGGTTTAGGGTTTAGGTTTTAACCTTTTCTAAGTTTAACCAAACCCTAGTTTAGGTTTTCCAAACCCTAGAATTAGGTTTTTAGGTTTTAACCTTTAAATAACTTTTCGATTTTAATAAGTGTTAAGGTTAATTACTTGAACCGAAACACGAATTCCTACACATAAGTAATTCACATAGCACATTTAAAAGCTCAATTCAAGCTTTACTAATCACATAACACATAGTTTAGGTTAAAAGTTTAACCTCTAATCGTAAAAGAATCGTAGTTTCGAGTCGTTTTTAATCTTTAATATAGTTCAATGTATTGTTGAGCAATCGTTTTTAGGCTTCTAAATTAACAACCTTTATCATATCTTGACAGATCATTTTTAAAATATTTGGGATATTACATTCAACCCAACTTACAAGAATTTCGTCCTCGAAATTAACTTACAATTCACTTTACTCATTTAATATCATATTTATAAGTACTATAAATATTCAAGATATTACATTCTCTCATTCTTATTAGAATTTCGTCCTCGAAATTAACTTTACAATTACTTTAGTAATTTAATATCATATTTATAAGTGCTATAAATATTCAGGATATTACATTCTCTCCTTCTTATCAGAATTTCGTCCTCGAAATTATAATCATCTCCAATTTAATCTTCAATATGAATTTTCTAAATTCATCTTTTACTCACATTAAACTTCCAATACTTTGATTAGGTCTGAACAATGTTCACTTATCTCTACACATTTCCTTTTATCAAACTTGACGTTCAGTCTCACTCTTCCTTTATTTAGGATTCTTCGAACTTATACTGTTGTCAATCAAGACCTTGACCTTTTTTTAAATACTATGGATGCTAGATGACCCACAAGTTTAACAATCACTTGGATTGACAAACACTATTCTTGTGTAGCAATCAAATAAGATTGAGAACACTCATGACAGTACATTAGGTGATCAGCCTGTCGTACCATATTATCTCTTAAAGACGCGGTATGTTGCATCAACCGGAATCATATGTCCGTTTACTTATCATAACCAGAAATGTCTAGCCAAAACAATTGGCATTGACTCATATTTAAACCATTCAAACTTTTGAAAAGCAATTTTATGACTGTATACCGCACCTTGCAATGTGCGTTGATAACTCATCATGTATCATCTTCACACCAGGTTAAATGGGGTGCTGATGAATAAATCATTTTTATCCTTCACATTAAATCCGCCTAGCCAAAACAATTAGCATAGACATAAGAATAACATAGCCAAAAAATTTCCATTTTTGAAAATCAATTTTATGATTTTTATCACACCCACATCCCTATAACTGTGCATTGATGATCTTCGATCATAACCACAACATTTGACCATGTGTTCATGATAAAATTCATTAAATTTAACTCTATCTAGCTTGAAAAATTAGCATAGATGTAGTTAACAAAATTTTTCAGTTCAACTAGTGAACAATTCTTTTCAAAGGCACTCAAGTGTGAATATAACCATAAAGATCTAGCATAGCTAGAAGATTTTTGAAATACCCTCAATCCTCTATCTTTTCCATTATTCTCTAACAATAACACAAGTTTTGCAAATATATAGTAATATAGTAAACTGGTTGGTTGTTTTAACCACAAGAACAAATATATCAGTTCCCCTTCTTATCAACACGGGATTGAAAATGTCTCAGTTCATATCAGTCTGTTCCAATATTCTTACCGAAATGACATTCGTAGCCGTATCTCATAGTCGGTTCGACTGACATATCATAGCCCCCGCCCATACAAGGGTTCGTTCACTCAGTAACTAACATACAAATATCTTTTAAAACCATTAGTTTTGACGTAACAACTAATAACTAATCAATATACATATGAGTGAAGAATTAACTTCTCAGAATATATACAAAGAAGAGTTGACACAAGATTTTAATTTACTTATCAATATAGCAAACTGAGTTATTCCTCCACCCAAGAACTAATGAATCAATTCCCCGTCTCATCAACACTATCCTCAAATGATATCATTTAGTGTGTAACCCGCTTTGAGAACACTGACCATGAATCATTCATACCAACAGTGTAGTTAGATCGGTTCTCTGAAGCATATTAAACTCTTTCCCATACAAGAGAGTCGTTCTACTCAGTTTTACTAATATGAGTTTTCAATTGCAATCTCTAATCGTTCTCTATAACTATCTTATGAATTCCCTGAATTCATTCATGTATCATTACAACTCATTATAAGCTTAATTCTTACAATCTCCAAATGAATTTCTACTATCTCCAAATGAATTTCTTATTAACATCTCTCTATGAGTTTACTCATCTCTTATCTTAGGTATAATTACACATAATACCAAACATACCATTTCATTTTTATGAAACAGTTTCACACAAAAACCAATAAGATTATTTTATCTTATTGCTTGCTTTGAGAACTCTTTATGAGTCTATTTAACTTCAGATATTCTCGTAAAGAGTTTATCTTTATTCAATATATTACATTCACATAATAATTTTTATGTATTAAGATTTAATAAGATTTATGCGTATCTTTTAATTATATACGGACTCTTCACAAGTCCATTTCTTTTTTAATCCATCAGATTATACTCCAAGGTACTTGTTACCTCGAAACTATAATCCACTGCCCTGATACCAGCTGTAACGCCCCCAAAATCCCCGCGCTTTCCACGCGGCGGACCTTGTGCGTTAACTTCGTACATCTATCGACTTAACCAATGATCTCATAATCATATTGGTTGAATTAGTCTTATTTTAGACTATACATTAAAAATTTCTCTTAACTTTGTCCCTGGATCTTAACTTAATCTCAGTCTCATAAGTATACAAGTATCAACTTGTATTTCATCCGTATAAATGGATAAAACCATATATAACAGTTTAATTTTAACCTTAGGATTTAAATATTCTATATACGTCCACTTGTAACGGTCTCATTCGTACTACAAGTATCAATATACAAAGATATCTCTTCATATCAATAATCCTATTTATATGGTATTCAGAATAGTAATAACGAGTTATACCTGGGTCCGAGGAACCTTAACGATGGATTTGACCAGTCAACATCGCTTAGTTCTGTCTCAGATGTACAGCACTCACAAGTTATTTACCGATCCTCATCCAGATAAATAGATCATTATCAACATTGTTTTAATATTTAACAATTCTACATTATATCAAATTTAAAGACATAACAACATTCTGATGATAATAATTTATATCATTCATTCAATATTCGGTTACATGTTTGTTTGTTCGTATTACAACAGTCGTTATGACTTATACAAATACAAGTAATAAACATGAAAACCTAATCTACGCTTCATCTTTACGTTCAAGATCTTCTTAACGTTCATCTTTAATCTGCAAATAAGGTTTTATTCGCAAGAATGAGCACGACGGCTCAGCAAGTCTAACATATTATCACATACACAGTTTATGCTTTCATATAAACTTTAACATGCTTTGACTGAACATACATCTCAGTTAATAATCATATTAATTTATGCTTTAACAATAAACATATTTTATACATACTCATATGCATCATCAAATATCAATTAACATTTAACAGTTAATCAATAACTAACACTTAATTATTTAATCACATAAGATCTTCATTCATGTACTTTCACATATAAACTATCACATAATAACATGAACAATCTTAGAACATACTAATAACACATAAAAGTTTAGAACTTGCCTCAAATTGAAACTAGGGTTTTCCGGCGGAGCGTTAAACCCTACACAGTCATTTAGTGCATAAGCGGTTAGATTCATCGTATTATATAACTTCATAAGTATTATATTAACTTATTTAAACTATTTCAATAGGTGGAATTATTTGGAAAATTGGCTAACTCAAAAACTCATTTTTAAGCCAAATTTTCGGATTTGGGCAGATTGTTGGACTGTCAGACCCCGGCTCAGTTAAACGGCCATAACTTCTTCGTTTTAAAACATTTTTTAGTCGTTCAAAATTCCACGCGTTCGTAACTTCCGTCTCTACAACTTTCATTCAGAAAAAAGTTCGAGATTCCTGACAGATTTGTACAGATTTCGGCCTAAAGGGGACTACTCTAAAACTGATTCATATTTCTGACCTCTTTTATAGTAACGGCCATAACTTTGTCATACGAAAACATTTTTGAGTGATTCTTGAGTCTAAATTGCTTAGAATTTCATGAGCTACAACTTTTATTTAGGTTTCTAAGGCAGATTCAGACTTTAAATTTTCGGAAATTCGCAAAAATATTCTGCGACTATATTAGACTTAACTTTCTTTGATCCGATTGGTAAAACATGATACCTCAAGCATTAATTTGCTAAGATAACATGTTCTAACACTTCGTATCACTTCATAACATAAAAATAACAAAATCATAAACCTACTTATATAAGATTTCATGACTTTTTCTCAAGAACACGAAGAACGAATCGAAGAACACGAAGAACAAAGTTTCATCGTTCTTCGTTTCGACTACTAAAACTTGATGCCACAAGCATTACTTAGCAAGGCCATCATGTTTCATCATCCCATAACACTAAATTACAAAATCATAAACCTACTTATAAGGAAATTTATGACTTTCACTCAAGAACACGAAGAACGATAAGAAAAATCGAACATCGCAACGGCTTGTGTTTTGAGCTTTTTAACTAAATACTTGAAATGAAATGGACAGTATAACTACTTATAATTTATATTTCACTACTCTAGACATAAAATAAATCGAGCATTATAGCTATTCACATATACTCTACGAATTGAAAAATTACATAATAACAACTAGAGATTACCTCTTGGAGTGCAAGCTTTGACAACAATTTGTGCAAGGCTTCAATACTCATCAACAAGATTAATCTATCAATATATCTCTCTAGCTTTGTTGCTCTAATTTACTTGGTGAATTGGTAAGGATTATGAAGAGTGAAGACTCCTATTTATAGGATTTTCCAAGTTAGGGTAAAATGGTAAAAATGACAATCAAGCTTTGGCTCCAAGTTTGGCTTGGCTTTAACTTTGGCTCCAAGTTTGGCTTATACTTTGGCTCCAAGTTTGGCTTGGCTCCCACTTTGGCTCCAAGTTTGCTTTATACTTTGGCTCCAAGTTTGGCTTGGCTCCAACTTTGGCTTCAAGTTTGGTTTATTCTTTGGTTTCAAGTTTTGGCTTGACTTTGGCTTGGCTTAGGCTTTAACTTTATCTACTAACTAGAGTTAACAACTAACTCAACATTAGTTAATTCTCTACTAACTTGTATACTTGACTTTTACTATTCACAGTTGACTTTTTCGTATTTATACCGTATAATTTTCGTATTATTCTCGTATTATTTTCGTATTCTACCCGTATAATTTTCGTATTATACGCGTATATGTGAATAGTGATTAGGGTTAGGTTATAACCCTTAGGGTTTGAACCCTTAGGGTTTCTAGGTTTAGGGTTTAGGTTTTAACCTTTTCTAAGTTTAACCAAACCCTAGTTTAGGTTTTCCAAACCCTAGAATTAGGTTTTTAGGTTTTAACCTTTAAATAACTTTTCGATTTTAATAAGTGTTAAGGTTAATTACTTGAACCGAAACACGAATTCCTACACATAAGTAATTCACATAGCACATTTAAAAGCTCAATTCAAGCTTTACTAATCACATAACACATAGTTTAGGTTAAAAGTTTAACCTCTAATCGTAAAAGAATCGTAGTTTCGAGTCGTTTTTAATCTTTAATATAGTTCAATGTATTGTTGAGCAATCGTTTTTAGGCTTCTAAATTAACAACCTTTATCATATCTTGACAGATCATTTTTAAAATATTTGGGATATTACAAATGTACGCGCAAGTATACGCGGTCAACAAGTAATATAATGTAAGTAAGTTGTCGATCCCACGAGGAGTTATACTAACGTTATCTGCATAGCAAACTTAATGCAATCTAATCCGATTTAAACTATGATTAAGATGGTGAATTTTTGTTAACACAATAACCTAAAATAATAGAAATGTAGCAACAAAGATTCGATTAAAACAAGCTAAGATCACAACTTCACTCACTACCTCATTTAACCCTCACACCCCTCTTTTCAATGCTAAGATCGCTCGAATGATAACCAGAGAAAATAAACAACCATAAACCTCTTTCGATAGTAAAATGATTCACACCCAACCAATTAGTTCACTATATTCCTATGTGACCTAACCTAGCAAGATGGCGATAAAAGCCCTTCTCAACAAGGCTACACAAGGTACACCGGTATATTCCTATCCGAGATACAAATAAGGCACTCATCCGAAGATAAAGCAACCTACAAGTGCTATCATGCTTTTGGTCGGGTTATTTAGTCCATTTTTCAATATCATAAACAACTACACATTACATACAAAGTACATAATCCATACATGAAGAACAAAGCATGATAATCATTCGTTAGCAATCCATTCACATCAAAAAGAGAGATATTCCATTAAAATCTAGTAGTGAGATCCATTGTGATCCTAGAAATGAAGTTAGTTCATAGTTAAATGACTAACAAACATTAACAAGTTACTCATTAGGCTTAAATACATAGAATGAAGATAACTAAAATGGATGAAACTTCATAAACACAAGTTTCAAACACTAAAACTCCCTTCACAATATAGCAATCCAAGCTTGATGAGTCTTCTTGTTCTTGAGCTTAACACCAATCCAAGTGGCTTTGAAGGCTGGAAGAAATGAAGAAAAACAGCTCCAAGGCGTAAAAATCCGATCCCCTAGGGTTAGCCAACATTTCACTTAAGTAGGAAAAAACTCGTCAGAAATCAGCATGGCTGACCGCCGCGGCGGTAGAATCCACCGCTGCGGCGGTGGTCTTTTGTGAAAATTACCATTTTGCCCTTTCAGCTCAAAAATCCTACAAAACACCAACGAGACATTAGGGATCAATAAATTCATAAATATAAGCAATAATAACTCTCAAAAACTCACAAAATATTAAGTTAGACGTACTAATTCGCAGGTATAAAACCCGCTCATCATGAGTACAAGTGCACTGCTGATAACACAAAAGCGTATTTTGTACGACTTGCAAAAGATGGAGATAGAGCTAAAAACACCAATAACCCACTTGAAGATTGCGCACATATGAGTAGAACCAGCTTTAATCGATAAAATTAAAGCTGTTCAAGCTACTAATCTGGAGCTGATGAATATGACAAAAGAAAGTACAAGAAGGTGCTATTCCTGAGACAAGAATCGACGAGAAAGGAATACTTCGAGTTAACTCTCGACTCTGTGTTCCTAACGATTCTGAATTGAATCATAAAATTATGATGGAGGCACACAACACACCGTTTGTAATCCACCCAGGAGGTACCAAGATGTATCGTGATCTTCGACATACATTTTGGTGGAACAATATGAAAAGGGATATTGCAGAGTTTATCTCAAGGTGCCTAACTTATCAACGTGTAAATGCAAAGCATCAAGTGCCTAAGGGTCTATTGCAACCACTTGAGGTTCCCGAATGGAAGTGGGAACACATCAATATGGATTTTGTGACGGGTCTTCCTAAGGTTTCTCAAGGCTTAGATGCAATTTGGGTCATCATAGATAAATTGACCAAATCAGCTCATTTCTTGCCTATACGAGAAAACTTTTCACTTGAACATCTTGCCAGTATGTACATAAATGAAATTATGAGATTACATGGCATACCAGTTTTCATAGTTTCTGATCAAGATCCTAGATTCACTTCATGCTTTTGGATCAGTCTACAAAAAGTTATGGGCACTTAACTACGTTTTAGTTCTGCATACCATCCTCAAACGGACGGATAATTGGAAAAGACGATCCAGACTCTCGAAGATCTTTTGAGACTTTGCATACTAAACTTCAAAGGAAGTTGGGATAAGTACTTGTCATTGGTGGAATTTTCCTACAACAACAGTTACCAAACAAGTATAGGTATGACTCCATTCGAGGCTTTATATGGACGTAAGTGTCGCTCTCCAGTATGTTGGAATGAGGTAGGAGAAGCAAAACTGTTGGGACCCAAGTTGGTACGCTTGACAACCGAAAAGATCCAAATGATCCGACAACGAATACAGACCGCACAAGAACGACAAAAGAGTTATGTTGATCTTCATAGGAGAGACGAAAGTTTCAACGTCGGAGACCATATATTTTTACGTGTTTCCCCATGGAAATGAGTTATGAGATTCGGAAGGAGAGGAAAGCTCAACCCTCGATTTATTGGCCCATTTGAAATCCTCGATCGAGTAGGAACCGTAGCCTACAGACTAACCCTATCACCAACCATGTCTCGCATCCATAACGTTTTTCACATATCTATGTTACGTAAATATGTGAAGGACCCAAACTACGTCATTGAGTTAGAACCAGACGTTATAGCAAAGCATTTAACGTACGAGGAGGTACCTGTTAAGATCCTAGATAAGAAGGAGCAGATCCTACGCTCAAAGGTTATACCTCAAGTTAAAGTTTTATGGAGGAACCAAGATACTGAGGAAATGACATGCGAACTATAATCTGAGATGAAATCTAAGTATCCTTATCTCTTCGATATGCCAGGTACGTCAATTTCGAAGACGAAATTTCATAAGGAGGGGAGGTTGTAACACCCCGAATTTTATGAAATACAAAATTTAATTTTTCTTCATATATATTTTTTCTGAAACAGTAAGTGGTTAAATTGATAAAGTTAAAATTTAAGGATGTTATGTGTAAATTATATTATGTCGGATAATATTTGTTTGGTCGGTGAATATTCGTTCTGTCGGGAAATATTCGTACAACGGCACTGTACGAACCAATCATTGGTGGACCCCACAACGGATAATTGTCGGATATAGAAAACGACATAAACAATTTTTTTAAATGGCCAATGACACTATCACTTTTAAATAATTGTGATAATTGTTGAATAATTGAATTGATAAAGTTATTTATTTTTATTATAATAAATGATATAAAGTTAGGTGATATAAAGATAAAATGAATGGTATTTATTAAAGATAATGTAATAATTATAGAATTTCAAATGAACGATGTAAATTGAAGATGATATTTATTAAAATGAATGGTATTTTTCTTAGACTATCTGAACTTTTCTAATATTAATTTTTTTTGAATTCGAGATTGAACTTGCTCAAGCTCAAATTGTAAATATCGTTATTTTTAGCAGTCGCAACCTAAGAGAAGCCCTTGGTCTTCTTTGTACCTCAAGTCCAAGGAACCTTGATGCGGAGCCTAATCGTTATACAAATAAAACTACTCTTACAAATAAAACTAAGGAGTGGGGGGCAATGTTAAGGTCATATATATTTCTCTAGTTCCTAATTAACTTTAACCCAATGAGCCCAACTAAAAGCATGCTAGCTTCCCTTGAACTTGGGCAAGTCCAATATATTTTTAGTCATGTTACTGCTTTGGCATTACTTGTCATCCAAATATCAGCTAGTAATTTTCATAAAGGATTTCATGTTTACATTAAAATCCTTTCCTACAGTAACTCAAGAAAGGATAATTCCTTAGTTAAGCGACTATTTCCTTCAAATACGATGTAAAAACTCTATAAATACAATGTATAAGAAGTGCAAGGTGTTTTCATTATTAATCGCTTTATTCTCCCAAACCTTTTACTGGTATTGATTCTCATATCAGAGAATTCTCTTCAGTGACTACCGTCATCATCGGTGTGTTCATTTTTGCAAATTAATTCTGCTTTCGAATTCGACGATAAGTCTTAGACGAATTTGAACGTTAACAACCAACAAATTTAAAAAGTTTTTTTTGGGATTAAATAACAAATTAGATTAGTATTTTTTTTGTAGGGTTAAATCACTTTTTCATCACTATACTCGACCCCAATTTACAAATGCATTATTAAACTGATTTTTTTTTACAATCACATCACTGTACTAAATTATTTTTACAAAATTTGAAGTTTTCGTCAAAAATCGTTATCCATTTAACAGAAAAGTGATATGATAGTATTAATTTACAAATGCATTATTGAACTGAAAGTCGATTTACAGTTGAATCACTGAAAGAAAAAATAATAATAATAACCTCTATGTTATAAAAAAAGAAAGAAAGATTAGTTTTGCTTTTTAAAAATTAATTTGAGGGATTTTAAATAATTTTTTTTTAATAATAACAACAACAACAACAACAACAACAACAACAACAATAATAATAATAATAATAATAATAATAATAATACCCTCTCCGTTACATAAAAAAAAAAAAAAAAAAGATTAGTTTTATTTTTTAAAAATAAAATTTGATTATAATACCCCTCCATTACACAAAAAAAAATATTAGTTTTTCTTTTTAAAAATTAATTTGGGTATTTTAAAAATAAATTTTTATTTAATAATAATAATAATAATACCCTCTCCATTGCATAAAAAAAAAAGATAAAGATTAGTTTTTCTTTTTAAAAATTAGTTTTGGGTATTTAAAAAAAAAGATCTTATTTTTAGAGTAACGGAGAGAGTATTATTATTATTATTGTTATTATTGTTATTGTTGTTGTTGTTATTGTTGTTGTTGTTGTTATTAAATCAAAATTTATTTTTAAAATACCTCAAATTAATTTTTAAAAATCAAAATTAGCTCTTTTTTTCTTCTTTTTTTGTGTAACGGAGAGGGTATTATAATAATAATAATTATTATTATTATTATTGTTGTTGTTGTTGTTATTGCTGTTGTTGTTGTTGTTATTATTATTATTATTATTATTGTTGTCGTTGTTGTTTTTATTATTATTATTATTATTAAATTAAAATTTATTTTTAAAATATCTCAAATTAATTTTTAAAAAGCAAAACAATTTTTTTTTCTTTTTTTATGTAATGGAAATGGTATTATTATTATTATTATTATTATTATTATTATTATTATTATTATTATTTTCTCTTTTAGTTATTCAACTGTAAATCGACTTCCAGTTTAATGATGAATTTATAAATTAATACACGTCATTTTTCTGTTAAATGAATAACCGTCTTTGACGGAAACTTGAAGTTTTGTAAAAAAAAATAGTACAGTAATGCCATTGTAAAAAAAATATGTTTAATGATATATTTGTAAATTGAGATCGAGTCCAGTAATAAAAAAATATGAGTTAACTCTTTTTTTTTGTATGAATGTCGAAACGATGTAACTTATTATAATAATTTACAATAGCTTAAGAAGAGGGGTCTAAGTAAAAAAGAAATAATCTATTGTTTTTAATCTTCATTGCCCGCTTTTAAAATAATAAATTAATTTAGTATTTGGTATTAGTTACTTGTCAAAATAAAATAAAAATACTCATTATTGATGTTGTTATTAAACTGGCGAAACAAACAACCAGCTTATAAGAGCATCTCTAAGCGTAATAATAAAAAAAACTCTTTAAATTGAAATTTGTTGACCTACGTGACAATTTGAAAAGTATTATTTGTTATTTTAATATTTTTTACTTTATCAGTCTCTTTAATTTAATTAAGGCAAAATAAATAAAAATGAATGATTTTAAATTTTAAAATGAGTTGTACATCAAACTCATCAACCAAAATAAATATTTTTAACTTTTTTTTATATGATTTTGATTCTTCCAAAATAAAATAAATATTTTGAACTGTAATGTCAACTTATCAGTTCTGAAGAGAGAGAATGATGTTACAGATTTAATGACTAAGGTCGAAGATATTATTAAAAATAAAAAAAAATTAATATAACTTAGCTATTTAAATATTTCAAAATGATTGAAAAATTTGTTAGAGATGTTCTAAGAATACTTAATTAAGTTCACCATATTTATTCAATACCACCATAAAATAATTATATTTACTTTCCCTCTTTCCTTTTCTGACTTTTTCTTTGTCTAACTACTCGAATTCTCCGCACCGAGTAACCAATGGCGAGAGGCGCATCTCAGTCGCAATCGACGGCCTCCTCCTCCACTACCCGACCCGGTCCCGTCAGCGTGGCGCCGCGAGGATCCGCTGCGGCCACCGCTGGCATGCGACGCCGTCGACTTGGCGGATCCTCTAACAGCTCCACTGCTCTCAGTGGCGGAGGAGGCGGCGGGAGCAACATGCTCAGATTCTACACCGACGATGCCCCAGGGCTTAAGATCACGCCGACGGTCGTACTCGTCATGAGCGTCTGTTTCATTGGCTTCGTCACCGCGCTTCACGTCTTCGGCAAGCTCTACCGCTACCGATCTGGCGCTGAAGCTTGATTTTTCTCTTTTCGGAGCTCTGTGATCTAGGTAATTGATTGGGCCACAAATTTCATGCTCTGTAAATTTTGTTTGGTGTTTCTGTAGTAATAAAGAGGATGTTAGTTCGGATGAATTTTGTTCTTTTATTTATCAAAAAATAAATAAAAAAATTGTTCTTTTGATCTTATAAGTTTGACTTACGAAATGCTCCATTCAAATAATCAAATATGCGTTCTTGCTCGCTGAAATACGGATTTGTGTTGTTTATGTGTTTTCCGGCCAGAATGGAACTGGATCGTTTAAATCAATGATAAAATGACAAGTAAAGAGAATCAAATAGAAATGCGAAAGTATTTATGTAATAGCTACACCAACTATAGTTGTATGTTTTTATATTACAAAAATGCATGTTCATGGGATACAGTTAAGAAATTTTTTGCTAGAAATTATTAGTCCATTTGTTACAAGTTTAGGATTGTTTGTGAATCATAACCAAACTGCTACGACATAAGTATGTATTGAGATGGAAATCGAGTTATTAATGAGCATATGATAGCTAGAAACCAGTTGCTAGGAGCCTAGGCCTCATTTTTGTAGACTAGAAACATTCTATATGTTGGTTACGAATTCATGATTCAAGAAAAGGTTTCAAATGATGTAAGAAGCTGTTGGATCATATGCAATTTTCCAAAAACTAAATAAAAAGTGCTTTCAAGATTATCGTTCCTTCATTAAATTGTCTGTAGGCTCTAACCACAAGTAAGGCTTGGGCTGCCTTTTATAATGGAATCACAGTAAAATATCCTTAAGTTGTTATATTTTGTTATTAGTGATTCCATTTGGACGCCTTCAGTAGCATTGTGGTTATTTTCTATAGCAATCATGAGTGTCCGAACCTCTTAGGCCCGTTCGGGAGTGACTTTTTTTTTTTTGACTTAAAGTTAAAATTTTAGTCGATTTATAAGTTAAAATTTTAGTAGATTTATAAGTAAAAGTATTAGGCATCATTTTTACTTATAAGTCAGGTATTATAAGTACTAATTGTGGATGTGTTCGGCTAATAATGACTTATAAGTTAAAATAAATTGTTAAGATTACTAAAATAACCTCAAAGGAAATAACATGTTAAAATAAAAGAGGACAAAATGGACATTTCAATAGGTTTGACCAAAACTTAAAAAATGACTTATAAGTCAAAAAAAATAAGTAAGTTTTACGCACTTATTTTTTCTGACTTATAAGTCAATTTATAAGTTGAATTATAAGTTCCAAACGAACACTTTTTTAGCAAAATCAACTTATAAGTTAGGTTGACCAACTTATAAGTTGGCGCCGAACAAGCCCTTAGAGCCTTGTGGTTATTTGTAGATGCTCCTTTTGTTTTATTTAGTCCCAATTTGCTGTCAACGATGATGATAACAGAGAGGAGATTTTCAGGCCTGGTAAGACCATAAACTTATGGTCAAGTTGCAAAAATAGTAGTCTTCTACTTGGCACCGTCAATTTTGACGATTTAATACTAACAGTTGACAAAATTTTGAGGTAGTGTTTAGTTAGCAGCAAATAATGCAATAGTTGCTTCATTTGGTGATATTTAAGTGTCGGTTATACGTGGGATATACCATGATTTATTGATAAAATTTGTCTTTTCTAATGCATTGATACTTTCCTAGTTATATGACTTTGAAGAACCACAACTTTCCAAATAAATATGCAACCGAATTTGTATGTGTAAGCTACTTTTTGTCACTAGATTTGTAGTAGTTGCTTCATTGTGATGTCATACAAATTGGTTTTTGGATAGTATAATATTGTTTTGGCATCTGTTACGTTTACCAAAGGATCATCCATGTTTCAATACGAATTCATCAGCTCATTGCCATGTTGCCTCAAGTAAAGGCTGTCAGAATGTAATGTTTACCATGCCAGTTGTCGACGTCGGGATTTTCATCGCCTCGTTTTTTATTATTAAAAGTCCCTTTCCAATTTTAGCCTTTAGATTCAGATGTGATTTTTTGAAAAGGGTCGACTTAGTGTCGACGGGGTTTTGGAAATGTCGAATTTTTATGAGCCAATTGACCAGAGTCGCCAGTTGGTATATTTGAAATGGATGTACCAACTTATCCGGATTTTGTTTTCGTAATCGCTGGCTCATATATGACTCCGATTCAATTGGTCCGCAAACCGAGATTCATAGAGTTCGGGGGCTTGCTTAAGCGAGGAGAAGGTGTTAGGCACCCCCCGACTTCCGTGAAACACGGTTACCGCCATCTCGATGTTTTCCTATTCTTTTAAATCTTAAAATGTGTGTGTGCTTGCGTGTGTGTATGTGTGCCTAAATGGAGGTTTGTGGTGTCCTTTTGCATAAAGTTGCTTTGATTTTATATGTCAAAATGTGTTTTGTCGGGAAAGTGTTTTAGACGTCTTTTGACCCAAATGACGAGGTTTCGTTTGTTATAAGAAAGATTAATTTTAATTTCGAAAACGATGAGGTTTTTATTAGATGTCATTTTAGAAAACAATAGTTTTATAAACTTTTGTCAAATAGGAATCGAGACTATACACTGCCTTCTAACAATAAATATAAATAAAACGAGGGCAACTTCTAGAACTCTTTAACCCTATGCACAAAGTTTAATGAAAACGTTTATTTATTTTTTCCGAAAACGTCTTTCATGACATTTCAAAACCACAATAGCCTTTTCGTCAAACGAGGATCAAATTTCGCCAAAACTCTTTACTTTTTAAACCTCGTGTATCTAATATCCTAATTTGATTCTTTTTAGAAGATCTTTATCGTTTACTTTATTTTTTGGAAAATCGTTTTGTGTCGTAAATCAAAACAAGCCCTCAAAAAACGTGTCGGGGCTATCCATGGGCATGTGAGCCATCTAGACAACCCCAAACACCCACAATCACACATCTTTATTATTACGGGGCCTTAACCCGATCCCGATTCGGTATCGCTTTAAGGCCCAAAATTACATATATACAATCGTGCACCATTTTTAATGATTACATACACCCAACAATGTCCATCATCGGTATTTGACCACGAGGATCTCCTCCCTAGGCTCACAAACACCCAACCGTTGCACAAACAATTTCTAAACTAAATCTAACAAGATTGAACCCTATTACATAACTCCAATATCACAAACTCAACATTTCGAACCACTCATGACCATAACGGATGATATATCACCGTACGGATGTCATCGGGGTGTTAGGAGGAGTTACGTTCCGATGGAACCCTCGCTAACAACACCTAATCCACGGATCATCATCATCATTATCACAACAACACACTACATCAAAATAAACCAATCACAAAACTATACTAGCAATACAAACAATAAAACACAAGAACACACCCTTTTCACCTTGCAAAATGCCGATTTAAGCCTCTTATTTCACAAATCGGACAACACCACAAGAACACTCAACTATCTAGCAAGAGAATACAAAGATTTCACTCAAATCTCACCAAGAACAAAGGTTTTTTGCTCTCCACCCGCGCACTTTCTCTCTCTAAACTCTATCTTCTTCCTCTTTTTTTTTTTTTTTTTTTTTCGCTCTCGGGTGGAAATGGCCGCTCTATAGGCATTTCCAGGCAGCCGCAGGTGCATCTGCGGATCTGCGGCTGGGCTGCAAGCCGCCTGCGCCGTTTCCTCGGCTGTCGTGTGTCGTCTCCTCGAGCCGTGCGAAACCCCGAAAGTCGTTGGCCGCAGATGCATCCGCGGCTGTCTGGCTTCCTTTTCTCGATTTCTGTGCCATGCGGTCTTAAATTGCCAATTTCTGCTGTATTATTTTGGAATGTTGTTTCTTGATACATAAATCGTTCTTTGTGCTTGGCTTCCAGGGGGCGTTGCCCCCTACCACCCCTGCCAGCTCACCGGCGAGCTGGGCAGCCGCTCGCTCACCGGGGAGCGAGACCCCCGAACATCGTAAGCGTAGGGGCCGTTAGTCGTCTTTCGTGATCATCTCGGATTTTTCTGGACTAACTATTTGCCTTACCTCAAGTGACCGGATGCTCGTTGTCCGTTGTGGCGGCGTTGACCGTAAATCGTTGGGGTGACTTCGTCTTGGGGTCCACCTTCCTTTTCGCGTGTCGGGTCAAATGACGATTTTACCCTCCTGCCAGTGTTAGTAGGGAAGTGCAAAAATTGGGTGTCTACACCAGTTTGATAAAAAGTCTCCTTATTGATCTGCGTGGTTTTCAGAAGTTGATGGAAATGGGGATATAATTCAAAGAAGTTGATTCCTTGCAAGTGGTGTAAACACTTATATATGGTCAAAAAAGAGAAGGGAACCATAGCTTTGAACTTCCATCCCACCGAGGATCTAGTCCCAAAACAATGTAGCAAAGGTGAAAATCTTTGGGAAAAGTGGGCATGTATAATGTTTCTCTTTGTAGTGGTAGTAAACAAAATGAAAGAGACATTTCTCAGTTTTGACAAAGATTCACATTTATAACAGTGTTGTGTACCGACTAATATTATGAATACAAATTATACACAAAAAATTATGCACAGATAATATAAAAAAGAGAAAAAAATAATAAAAAGCGTAACTTACCCTTAAATATTTTACATACATCTTTATTGATATTTAATGTATATGGTGCATAATTTTTAATTTTTTGTGTATATTTTGTACGCATAGTATTATTCTAGTCATGATGCTAGTTGATTGCACAATGTTTAGAGTAATGCAAAAGGTATAATATTATGCGATATTTATCCACACAAGTCAAAATGAATTGTTTTTACCAATTTATCTTTCCGTTAGTAAAATGATATAAGTTTGTTCATGAGCTAATACCGGGATAAATTAAGCTGAAGTTTAGGAGTTTTTGAAAAGATATAAATTTATAATGCCACACAAACACAACACATGTAGATCCGGCTGTTAACAAAAAAAAAGTGAAGCCTTTTGCCTTCCAAAAATACCCCTCGTCTCTTAACAAAAATCCTATTTTGCCCTTTTTTAATTATTATTTTTCTATTTACTTTTTTAGATTTTATAAAAAAATTATTTTACTCATGTGCTTCCAGATACTAGTATATATAAGTTGTCAGTTAATTTGGTGTAAACAAAAAAGTAAAAATAAAATATATTTTTCTATTTTACCCTTTAAAGTTTCTTTATATTAGTCTTTTTATTCACTTTTTCACCTTTCTCTCTCCCATAATCTACTCTCTTAGATTTTAGGATCACATTTTCTGACTTTTAAAACATACAATGTGTGGCAGGTAAAATAGTAGTATTATTTAAAAGTAAAATAATCGGCAATATTGAAGTGAACTTGAAATGAATAGATTACTTCTTATTGGGTCCCGAACAGGAGCGTCCACCATGTTCGGCTTTGTACCTGTTCCCGCCTATTCTATTTTCAAAAAACCAACTACTGGCTCCTCTCTTACTTTTTATCCTCCTAAATTCTCATACACATACTCACATAGTCACACAGACAAGATAGGATTCAAAATTTTAAAAATAATTGTAAGCCTCAACATAATTCAATCACTTAATTTTTGTTAGTGCTCCCTGATTTTTGGCTATGGATCCTAACCCCACTCCATTTCCAGGTACCCAATCCTTCTGTCTCTTTTGTTTCATATCGATTTCTGCTTCTGTTTTTGTATGCGTTTTATTTTTCACTAATCAAACAAATTATTTGGAAAAAAAAGTTAAGAAATTTCAGCCAGTGAAATCGAAATACAACCGAAAAATCACTGAACCTCCATTGAAAACCAGTACCAAGGATACGACAATACACAGGTAAATTAATTAATGATTTACTTCAATTTTTATCCTTTTGGTGGAATGAATGCTTTAAGTCCTCTGTTTCAGTCAAAAGCGAGTCTTCGGTACCACTAGAAATCCAAATCTCCCTACAAAGCCAGCAACAGAAAATCCTATAACAAAACCCTCATCTAGGGTTCCCCAGAAACAATCCAAATTGACACAATCAACTCATTTATCAGCAGATCTCAAAGAAATTCCGGTGACAGACCTCACTAAGAAATCCCCTGATGCAAACAGAGTAAAACCAAAGAAGAAAAGTGTTTGTTTCTTAGAAAAAGTTGGGGAAACTGTTGCGAAAAATTCAAGTGAGGGGAAAATTGCTGAGCCTGAAACCCCGGTGAAATCGCCTTCTTTGGTTAAACCTGGGGTATCAGGCACCCCTTATCACAGTGCTGAGAGATGCAGCAATTGCCGGTTCGATAGGCTTGAGACTTCATCTTATTGGCTTAGTCAGATCAAACTGGCAGAGTCTGTGGGGAAGCATTTTGTTTCGGCTTCGTTCTTTCAACTTGCGTTTGAATCGCAAGCAGAGGTTTGCCGTCAGCAATTTTCAGTTTTTATGTTCTTTCATATCACATTTAAAAATTATTTGCTAGAAGTAGATTCTTTTTACAAATAGTTTACCTGAGAAACCCAATTTCAGTTTCATAAATTATGAATGCTATCTTTACTTAAAAGTGATTTTTCCAAATTTGTCTAACCAAATACTTAGGAAAATGACATGAAGAAATTCTTTTAAAGGGTCATCCTCCATATGTGTGATTTAATTTGTTACAATGATTTATGTTATCCGTTGAAAGTTCCCTCGAATTCTATTTGAACATGAAATTGAAGTATTTGGATTTTCAAATATGAGGAAGGAATTGTTGAGATACTCTTGGAATCCTATTTAGAAAAATATTGCTATTATGGAAAGAAAAAGTCCTATTGAAAATGAGAATATTGTTTTAGAAAGTGTCTTATTTTTAATATGATATTTATTATATGTTGGAGTATTTTTATGAGAATGAATCTTATTTTTTGTAAGAATATTATTTCGGAAGTGTTTTATTTTTGAATAGGAAGATAAAAGTTTTAGGTACTTTATAAATAGTTTTATATTTAGTTGTTAAAGTGTAGCACAATCAAAAGTCATGTATTATCCTAAGAATTGAGAAATGATGCGAGTGAGTTTTTTGTTTGTATGATAGGGAGGGTTTTTACAACTTTTATATTTCGTACAAAAAATTGTATTTTGAGAGGAAGAATTTTACAGTTTTTAGTTCGTACAAAAAATTGTAGAAATTATCATATTATGTAACTTCAAGTTTTAGGGCATAAAACTTGAGAGAAAATTGTAAGTATTGTGATAGTGAGATTTGGAATTTAGTAGCCCATGATTTATTTTTTAAAGAGTTTTTCACGTTAAATATTGTGTTGTTTTATCACTTTTTATTTATATTATTTGATTTGAGACGTCTTAATTCCCAACATTATCCAACCATTAACACATACCATGAATTATTTTAAGATTTATTAAATAAAAATAAATAAGTCTTCTTGTTAGGGATTCATTACTTATTTAGTAACTAGCATAAGATGCTATCATTTAATGTTGATCGAGTACTTATGTTAAACACTTCTGTTTGAAGCCCATTCGCTACCTTCGGGTTGAGCTAAAGAGGTATTTGGCGCGACACGACTACTTATCTGCTGAGACTGGGTGGGTAAATGCTTCGCGTAGCTATGGTTTGCTAAAGGAGGATAAATCAAATGTAACTGAGGTTGATTCAGGGTCTGCAAAAGCTGGTAAAACTGATGCTGCCACCGAAGAAATTCATGGCCAAGACCTTAAGGATGAACATGAGAAACTGAAGAAAGAAGCTATTGAGGAACCTTAGACGAAAAGGGATGCCATCTGTCTGAATATCAAATGATTTCTGTAATAAAAGAAGAAAAAAATACATTTGGTGTTTTATTAGGTACTGCAAACTCTTGAAAGGAAGTTGAATGAATGATTGTGAGTGTGATTTTGTGGTTTTTTTTTTGTTTTTTTTGGCTAATTTAAGATACAATTTAAAACACAGTAATACTTTGTCGCGGAGATAATCAATGGGAGAAGGTTTTAGGTTAAAGATAGGAGTTGTTATTTTATGTTCTTGGAGCGAGCATGGTTATAGTATGTTTCATCATTCTGGTGAAATCTATACAGGTCTTACCACGTGTGGATTCTATCCTCATATGAGAGAGTGGAGCATACTGTAATCATACTTTAGAAGCATGACATAATTTTTCTAAAGATAGGGAATTGAGAAGTTAATTTGTAAGATTATATTGATAAAAGAAAGGATACAAATTCAAATGACACACCACGCGACATCTTTAGCAACCGTATTAATAGATAAGCGTCACACGCCTAACGATGCCAATGCTATAAATGGGGGCATTAAGAGAATTTAACTCGGGACCTCTCGCACCCTAAGCCAGAATTGACCAAATGCCCATAATTGTTTGAAAAATAGCATGGTTTCACCAAAGCTAATTAGTTTTTTGGCAATTTAAATAATTTTTCTGTTTAAAAAAAGAGAGAGAGAATTGTTAGATCAAGACCACAAAAATTTAAACGTAAGAAATTAGTAAATATGAGACATTTCATAACCAACGTTAATCAACTTAACGAAATTAAGATACTTTTTAAATTTCAATTTGAGTGTCATTTCGTTTTCGAAATTGCTAGTTCAACGCACATGTTTTTTAAAATATTAAAACTATCTAATTAGAGATAATACTTTTAATATAATTTTATATTATACTTTAAGATTAAAATTTTAATTTACTAAAAAAAATAACTACATATACCGTCAACTTAAACTTATAAAATAAATCATAAAAAATGTTTTTGAATCATAACATTCAAATTAGGTTGGCAAATAACTAAGACAGTACTAGAAATGAAGAGCCCTATTGGTTGTAACATCCAATTTAAAATAAATCAGACCCAAAAGACAAACTAGCATAGTAGTACTGCAACAATCTGGGGCATGGAAGTGAATACGACAAAACATTTTAGAGTTGGACACCCACCATTCTAAATGATAAAAAAACATGTTGCAATTGTTATTTAATTCATAGTTAGATGTTTTGGACCTTTCAGGCAGTTTGTATGATCCCATTTTTCAGTTACACACACACACACATATATATATATATATACACACAAAAAAAAAAAAATTACAGTCAACTTTAACTTTAATCAACACCTGTTGAATAATTAGACGGATGTGTTTTAACACTAGCGTCTACCCAACAGTCTGACGAAAATGCCAAATAGTTGAGCGGACGATAGTTATAAGCATCGTTTGTAGTTTGCACAACTATTTGATGAACCATTGATTGCAATGAATTATTTAATTTTTTCAGCATCTTGTTTATATTTCTGCATGCATTATTATAACGAGGTTTGATACATTTAATTTTGAAAGTGAAATCTCAATCTTGAGAGTGATGGAATGGCATAGAGAGTTGCTAGGGGATCCCATTTAAGTGAGGCTGATGGACTAACTAACCTTTTTGGAGAATTGCTGGAGATTATAGGGTCTTTTCCCATTTGTCTGGACTTTGGACAACCATTTAAATGAATAATTGTTTGGGAGACACAAAACACATCAATGTGTCCGCTTATCTTGTAGGCCTTAACTACAATAGAAGGGAGCAACACAGGCCCTTTGACACAACATGGAGATAAGTAAGGGCAGGAACATCCCAACATTATCCCATGCAACTTGTAACCTATGACTCCAAATATGGCAAAAAATTATCTTTCAAGTATTAAATTTTACTCGGATATTGAAAAAGGATTACCCAAAAAAAAATCCCTTTTTTGGGAATAAAAAGTATCATTTTAAAAATATATAAAAATAAAATTAAACTCGTATTACGAAGAAAATAAATAATTTTGAGACAAA
>OX359276.1:39785691-39873191 GCA_947179155.2 Hedera helix
TAAATAAAAAGAGTTAAATATTATTAAAGGTTTAATAATATAATTAAGTTAATAAAATATTATTATTAATATAATAATATTAGAAAATCATTGAAATATTATTAAATGTATTATAATATTATAAAGTGAGTAAAATATTATTAAAGAGTTAATAATATTAAATAAATAAAATATTATTTAAATAATTAATAATATTAGTTAATAAATAAAATATTATTAAATAATTAATAATATTAGATACTTAATAAAATATTATTAAATAGTTAATAATATTAGATAATGAATAAAATATTATTAAATGGTTAATAATATTAGTAAGTTAATAAAATATTATTAAATGATTAATAAAGGATTAAAATATAATTAAATGGTTAATAATATTACAATATGAATAAAATATTATTAAATAGTTAATAATATTAGATTATGAGAAGAATATAATTAAATGATTAATAATATTATAAAGGGAATAAAATATTATTAAATGATTAATAATATTAGATAATGAGTAGAATATTATTAAATGATTAATAATATTAATGAGTTAATAAAATATTATTAAATGGTTAATAATATTAGTAAGTTAGTAGAATATTATTAAATGATTAATAATATTAATAAATGATTAAAATATTATTAAATGGTTAATAATATTAGTATGAGGATAAAATATTATTAAATGGTTAATAATATTAATGAGAGAAGAAGATATTATTAAAGGATTAATAATATTAGTAAGATGATAAAATATTATTAAATGGTTAATAATATTTATAAATAATTAAGATATTATTTGATAAATAATATTCTTGGGAATAGTGTAAAACATTATTTAGTTATTAATAATGTTAATAAGTGTTGAGATAATGAAGAGATTAAGATGATTATTAGATGGTTAATAATATTAAGGAACTAGATGATTTATTATTGAAATAATAAATGGTTAAAATATCATTATGCGATTAATAATATTATTTGTGGTATTATATATTATCAAAGGTGATAATATTATAAAGCAATGAAGTGATAGTTATGTGATTTAAAATATTATCAAGGGATTGATAATATTATTAAGAGATGTAAGGATTATGATTAAGTGATAGATGATTAAGACATATATGGTAAGGTTATTAATGTTAAATAAACCTATATGTGTTATGCTAATTGGAGGATCAATGTTGTTAAATATTAGGTCACCCAAAGGAAGTATTTTTAAGTTGAATAGCAGTAGTCAGCGGAACAAGCAAGTTTCTCTGAACCCTAACTTGTATTTATTTGGCAAGTTATTTATGTAGAATCTGAAATTTATTTCAAATTGCATGATGAAATAATTATTAAGAATTATTTCATATCTATATTGTTATTGACAATCGCACTTAGGTGCATTTGCATGACCGTTCACGTTATGAACTGTTTAAAGAGAAATATCTATGCTATTTGTTTCAGCTAGATATTGAATGTGATATTATGACTGTTCTTGTTATGAACTGTTCTAAGTGAGGGTTCTATGCCAATTGTTTCGGCTAGACCATGTACGATTTAAATTCATAATCTGAATATTATTGAAGTTAGTCCAAACCATATTGTTGTGGTACGGAATCTGATGGGATAAGCTGAAATGAACAGAGCATTGTAAGCAGATAGCTTACGGTCGGATGGAATATTCCCGATCAAAACGAACTAGATGATTATATTGTGCACTCTATAAACGTACGATAGGCTGATCACCTAAAGTACCCATCACCGGATATGTCAATCGAAATGATTGTTAATATTCAAAACGAACTGACAGACTTCTGTCTACAGGGTATTGTAAATACTTAAAACGTGTGTTCATGGTCTTGTGACCCTTTCAGCATGATGAAGCAGTATGTTATGTCAATTGAATTATATTATTCAAAGTTGCATGTCTTCACAATTATTGTATATTGTTGAAGTTTCCAGAGCTAAGTCTTTTTCATTAATGATATATCTTTTATTGTTTAATTAAACTTGCTGAGCAAAGTAGTTGCTCACCCTTGCTATATCATGAACTATTTTTCAGTTAAGCCGAGTTATCTAAAGAGTACCACGGCAAAGGGAAGATGAACGAGTAGACGTAGTTAGTTCGTACTATTTGTGTAAATCTTTTGTATTATAAGGTAATGATGATGTATTAAGGTTAGTGGAACCTGGGATTTAAGGTGCGTTTCGTAATGAAATGATGTATGATTTCCGCGAGTTATTGAAGTTATATTTTATGAATGTTTGACAAGTGTTGAATAGTGAGCACCGAACCCGAGGTTCAAGGGACCCGGATTTGGGGGCGTCACAGGGGGGGAGTTGGGATGAGAGATAAATTAGTGGTCGTTCGATGTTGAAGTCTAAAATAATTTTAGACTGTTGAATGTTGAAGCTGAAATTGATTTGAGGCTGTTGAATCTTAAAATCTTGAAATTTAAACCGTTTTATTTTATATTATAAATATTTGATTCTAAGAACTTCTTCGACCATGACTTAAAAATTGGTTAAACTAATTTATAAGTTACTTTTTTAGTGATTGGGTATTTGTTCATAACTTAAATTTTAATTTATAAATGGACTTATAAGTTATTTTTGAGAAGTAAAAATTTCTCATTTATCAAAAAATAACTTATAAATTATTTTAAATAACTAAATTTGACCGAATATAATAACTATTCTACCATTTATCTTTTTCACAAATCACATCTAAATTCGCTCTCAATATATCAATCCACCCCTCTCTCCTCTCTTTACCTTTTCTCTAGCTCTCCTTTTCTCTCTCCCTCCATCTATTTTTAATTTTAGTTGATATTAAAATTTTAAGAAATAATAACTAAATTTATATTCACGTATTAAGAAAATTCTTCTGAACATTTGCTTAAATTTTATTTTCTTTTAAGTATTTTGAGTCTTGTAAGTCTCAAGATATAAAAAATAACAAGAAAAATACTATATTAAAATATCAAAAAGAATAGTAATAATGATATTGATTAACCACTCATTAATTTTATGTCAAGAAAAGAAAAAAAATAGTGAATATTAAAGTTATGATTATTTTTAATATTTTAATAATTATGGAATCGTGACTCTTATGATGAAATATTGAATCAACGTATTTGTTTATCAATGTCTTTTTTAATAATTTTTATAACTAATTATTTGAACTTATAAATTATTATCAACCAACTATTTTTAAAGTTCTTTTATTGCTGTAAAAAATGGTTTGCTCTTACTGAAGCCCTTTCCTGCCAATAAGTTCTCAGTTGGCTTAAGGCGTGAACTTTTTCTCGAGTAGTGTTAGAAAGTGATTGTCAAGTTCTTCAACAAGTTTTAGTCCATCATACCTTTGATTCTTTTTTATTTAGTTTAATTACTCAAGATTGTTCTCATGCTTTGTTAGTTTTGAATGATAACAGTATTTGTTTGGTTAGACGATCAGCTAATCATGCAGCGCATTTGTTAGCCAAAGCTGTTGGTTTATAGTCTGGTCCGGAGGAGTGAGGTCCTGTCTCTCCTTTTTTTATTTTCGATGTTTTTGTTTCCGATTTAATATAAATGGTTTCCCTTTGTTTAAAAAAATAAATAAATTTATATCGAATATTTTTTTTTATAAATTACATCTAAAAATGATTTATAATTCATTTAAAAATTTTAAAAAAATTAAATATGTTCTCGTAGACCGGTTATAAGTCTCTGGTTCAGGTGTTTTTATTAGATTAATTATCATCCTAAACCGGGGGCAAATTTGATATTTCAGCCTGTGCTACGTGTTCTACTACCATTGGTCCAGCCTGCTTTCACCGCTGTCCGATGTGCGACCACCACCATGATGATATTTAGCCACCAAAAACCAAGGCTCGAAGAACCGAAGAAATTCCCATTCCTCTGTTTGTTAACCTTTTTGAAATACTCCGTTGTGACAAGTCTTCCGTAGTCCCAACTTGCTTTTCTATTTCTCTCTCTTCATATACTCAATTTTACATCTCAATTCTCTCCGTCCATTTCTGTTCAATTCATTCGATCTTCTCCGATCGCAACTAGAAGCCATGGTGAGTCTCCCCTAACTTTTACTTACCTTGGACTACCATGGAATGCTCTACAAGTGACATATTACGTATCTGCATACATATTTTTTTTGGTGTTTGATCTATGATCCTTGTGGTTTTTAAAGTAGCAATTGTGAATTAATTTCTCTAGATTGGGATCCGGTTGTTTGCATATGCTTTGCGCGTAACTCATGGATCTGATTTGTACGAACTTTGATAATTGATCTCCTATAGCTATGTCAGTTATAGCTCTTGTTTGTTTTTTTTCTTTTTCCGATGATTGTTTATGTTGTAAAAGGATGATTTTGTGTGGCCTAAAATTCGTCTGAAACTAGATTACTTATTTCGAAATTACAAAGGTGTCAGAAATTTTGAGGTGGATTAATTGGGGAAACATACAACTATTGTCATCATAACATTAGCTGCATGTGATTATGAAAATTAGATTGAATTTATTGTTTTGTTGTGGTATTTGTTGTTGAGGTTTCTTATTTAACCCATATAATTAAGTTTGAAAAGATTTCTTATAGAATATGAATCATTTTCATGAGTGGTTTAGTATGAGTTGATGAACATATGTACATCTTTGAGGGAAAAAATAATTGCCACTAGGTGTAAACAGGTTGGTTTACTCAGTTTCTAGCTAAACTTAAAACAAAATTCATTTTTATTGGTTTTTAAAATAGTCTCATTTGCAACATTTACAAAGTTTAAAAATATATTTACCACTAAGTTTATCAAGTGTTTAGTGTAAAAGTGATGGCATGATAGTGAAATTGTGATGGTAAACTTGAGGATATAGTCATTGAATGTTGGTATACTATCATCAAGAGAAATAGGACTATTTCTTTTGGAGCAAAAAAAAAATTGGCAAATGGGACACTTTTTATAGAACGAAGAAAAGTATATTTATTTTGTTTTCTATATTTTTGTTGTCTGCTACACCTCAGCACTAACAAATGAGTCAATCGTCTAATTCACAAAAAGACATTAATGTAGATCTATTTTAAGGCACATATTTTTTAGATGTTTTTTTGGCACAAGACATGTAGCATGTAAAAAACATATTTATACATTTTTCATAAATTTTAAATTGTTCATATGTATTATATTTACTTTTGTTTTATAGATATTTGAAAAATATAATGTATAAATATGTTTTTGACAAGTCTTTAAATATGTGCCGAACACAATTAAAAAATGAAGATATCCTTTGCGGGACTGAGATAATATTTCTTATTTATTCTAAAATACGTAATTTTCCTTAACAAAATTTGATAGATGAATTGATTACATTGCAGTTATAGTTTTACATGGTTTCTGTTTGCTTTGAGAGATAAACCCTAAATGATTTTTGTTTTATTTTTTGTAATTTTACCAATTGAATACTGAAAATAATTAAACTGTACTTGAGTGGTTCTTTACTTTCTCACTTTTAGTTCATTAAAGAACACCTCAAAATGCCTTCGTCTACGAATTTAGCAAGTGGGCCTGACTGGTTTATACATATTAGACTTTCTTTAGTTCCTAAGTAGGCTCAAACTTGGCTCCACTATTGAACAGCATGAATGAAAAGAATTGATCAAATATGAACTCTTTAATTAAGAGCACATTGGTTAATTTGAATCTCTAGTTTTGAAGTCTTTAAGAATTTGTGGTTGTTTGGATTCAAATGGTGAGCTGTAGTGTTGTCTTAGTCATGAGTTGCTTGTCTATTGGATGAGGGATTTTTCACCTTCTTAACGACTCTACGAAAATTTTTGAAACCATTTTGGTTGAATTTCAAGGAGAACTGAGCATTATTAGGGCATCTAATTTTTCTTGCTTCTACATATTCCTAATATAAGCACCCTGGAGCACCTTTTATTTCTAAATTTTTTATTGAACAAACAATTGCTGAATAGTAACAACACTACCCTGTTAAGTGAGTCCAGTGGGTTCCAAGTGTAGTCTCCTGTTCCAGTACACCACTTGTACCATCAGTGCCGTCACCTACCAGATTTCCTTGGCTCTTAATTTTAGACCATCTCACGTCTTTTTTTTGAGGAAGACCATATCATGTCTATTGTCACCTCATGAGAGCAATTATCATCTTTCCTTTTGAATGTCTAGTATCGGAAAATAAAATGGAATTTCAGAGGGTGAAGGGGTGATTTAAAAGTCTGTAGATATGATATTGCACATTGTCATGTTATCAGCTTCAATATCATTATCGTAATTGGAAAAAAAATTGTGCCTTAAGATGAAAGAATAATTTTTTTTTATCAAAATTGTGTTTATTTTCGTTTTTGTTTTGTTCCTAAACTCTCATTTATCAGGGGAAATTTTGCGAAGTCGAGTAAAATTCTTTATCGAAGTTGTTATTTAGAAATTAGAATAATAAGTATTTTAATTCTTTTGATAAAGGAATATAATATAATCTTCTTGGAGGATCTATTTGTATATTCTCTCCATATCAGTTTTATTATGTCCAATGTATAGGCTAATGCGGCATCAGGGATGGCCGTACATGATGACTGCAAGCTGAAGTTCTTGGAGCTGAAAGCAAAAAGAACTTTCCGTTTCATAGTATTCAAAATTGAGGAGAAGCAAAAACAAGTCATTGTGGAGAAGCTTGGCGAGCCAGCACAGAGCTACGATGATTTCGCTGCCTGTCTTCCTGCCGACGAGTGTCGTTATGCAGTTTTTGACTATGACTTTGTGACGACCGAGAATTGCCAAAAGAGCAGGATTTTCTTCATTGCATGGTAAATATAAAATGTAAAAGTCAATTTGTTTCTTCTTTTTCTATTTCTTTCTTTCTATCTATCACTTTTTTTTTAAAAAAAATAAATAAATATTTATAACTGCTAATTTGCTTCCAATGTGTTTGTGTTGGAAAGGTCACCTGATACTGCAAGGGTGAGGAGCAAAATGATTTATGCAAGCTCCAAGGACAGATTCAAGAGGGAACTAGATGGCATTCAGATAGAGCTGCAAGCAACTGATCCAACAGAGATGGGGCTTGATGTTTTCCAAAGCCGAACCAATCAAATCTGATTCTCGGAGTTCTCTGTACTCTTTGCTTTTACTCGAGGGAAATTTCAATAATTTGTGGGGGCAGTGTTATCTTATGATGCTATTATATTTGGTCTGTTGTTGAGAAGTGTATCTAGAAGAAATTCAGTGACCTTGAACATATTTTATTATATTTGGTCTGTTGTGTGTAGCCACGAGTTTATCCAAGACTGGAGTGACTTTTGGTTTTAATTTACATAATTGAGAAATGGGTGATTGAGCTTCTATGTAGCTTTGTTGGTATTTTGTTTTGAATGTTTGGTATGCCCTTCGAGAAGTAATTTTTTCAGAGTAACGTAGGTTGTGTGAACTTGTACTATTGTACCGTCTCTATCAGTAGTATGCATATTCAACAGATGTTCAGATTGAAGCCATAAAATCGTTAGGTTTTATGTTCAATTCTCATTGTAAGTATGTAATGTCTGTTTATTGTGGGATTACTTTTTTTCCTTCCTTACTGTAATGCTTTAGTTCCTTCAATGTGAGACTTTTATTCTCAATCATAAAGTGCGAGGTTTACTAATTGATGGTGATCATTTAATTCATTTGTACACACAAATTCTGGTGGATTTGGGGTAAGATTTTGAATTAATTTTTTTTAAAATGTTATTTTATTAGATTTGATGAGTTACCTATTAAACTTATAAATGGATTGAATGGAGTTTTTTGTAAACCTGACAATGCGTGGGTATAGGGGTAAATAAGTAACCGAACAAAATAAAAAAATAATCCGAACAGAGACAAATCGACAAAAAATAAAATCAAAAACTAGAAAACTAACAAATTGACAATTGTAAAACAAGAAAATCGGAGCTTAGTAGATCAAAAACTAGAAAACTAACAATTTGACAATTGTAAAACAAGAAAATCGGAGCTTAGTAGGTCGGTCCTGGTTTACACCTATGAAAAAATCAAAATTGGTCGAATATATAAAATTATAAATATATTTATAATATAATTATATATAGAATATACTTTTACTTATATACAATAATACTCAAACATTTTAGTATGTGATATAATATTTTATTTATCGTGCTATAAAATTTAGATTTAATGGATGCTTATTATTCTTGACCATGTATGCTTAATCTTCTTTTGAGTTACTTATTAGTATTTTGATCTTAAGTTATCTTGAAAAGAAGTTTAAAGTATTGTGTTTGGTTATTTGATGATTTATGATTTAATTTGATATTTAATTGTTCATTTATTATTAATTCAAACAGTCTAAACCAACCGATTTAACCGATAATCGAATAGGCGGCTACTACAAAGTAAACCCATCAAAACCGACCGTTGTGCACTCCTAGGTGGGTATCGTTCATCCTCGCTCTTAATACATATAACATATCTGCTCCTCAACTTGTCCTGATTATGTACCGGATAAAGAGTATTTGTGTCGTTGTAGGAGAGATGTGGCCCAGAGAGAAGTAAAAATTCTAAGATTGGAGTAAATCCGTGAAAATTTGGTACTTCGATCGTATATTTTCTTCTTCATTGCTCTGATTTTTGTGTGAATTCATATAAGATCTTGGTTTGTAAATTTTGATAGTTAAACAAACAAGAATAAGCGATGGTCATATAACAAGGTGGTATTCATGAGGTTAAGAGATTAAGCCTTGACAATAATAAAGTAAGCGTCTCTGTTTAAATATGAGCCTAATATAGGAAGAAGAAAAAAGAATAAGCCATGGTCATATAACCGAGAGAGAGAGAGAGAGAGGCATTAACATATTATTAAATTGGATTTAAAATTAAAGATTCGTGTCTACTTGGTATTTTGAAGTAAGTAGAATAAAAAGTCCAAACCAAATTTAGGGACCCAACTTTTGTTTGTTAGTTTTAATAAAGCTCGACATGATACTTATTATTATTATTAAATTAACAACAAAAAAACAAGTAAAATATATCTAGGGTCTCTAGCGGCAGGAACTCTCATAGCAAAAATATTCCCTGTATTGGTTGTCAAAATAGTAGCTCAACAACTAATTGTTGTGAATGCGACCCTTATATTGAAAATAAGAAGGAAAACAAAGAAAAAGCCTTCTTGTATAATTGATATGCAAGCCGCCACTATAAGTTATAGCCACAGAGAAATTTTAATGTGGGTTATTTTCGTTTTTAGGGATTGTTTTTTGTCATTATAAGATGGAAGTTACTATCGCTAGAACCTCTAGCGGCATGATTTTTAGTGTAATTAATCTAAGTCATTAATTATTCATCTGAACAGTATAAGACGTGGTTCCTGAAATAATACTTTCAGTAACTAATTGTTATAGATGAATTTCCATATATATATATATATATATATATATATATAAATGGGTCAGTATGAAAGTTCAAATTTCATACTCTATTATAACTTTATAAGTTTTTAGAATTATATCTCATTAAGATCTCACAAAGAGTCAAAGTTAATCCATTTTTTTTTATGGTTGTTCAAGTGTTCCAAATGTATTGTTTAAAACAAGAAAAGAGATTAGTATGCTATGTCCAACTGTATGCTACACTTACAGTGCTCAAAACTCAAACGCTACATATTATACTTAGGATTTGCTGTAAGACCCCGAATTTTATGAAATACAAAATTTAATTTTTCTTCATATAGATATTTTTTTTTAAACAGTAAGTGGTTAAATCGATAAAGTTAAAAGTTAAGGGTGTTATGTGCAAATTTTATTTTGTCGGACAATATTCGTTTGGTCGGGGAATATTCGTTTGGTCCGACGGCGCCGAAATAACAAATTATTGGTGGACCCCACAACGGAATATTTGTCGGATATAGAAAACGACAGAAATAACCTTTTTAAATAAAAATAGTCAACGGAACTGTTAAAATACCGGTGATAAAAGAATAGTAGCATACGGTAGTTATTGGTATTTTCTGTAGCACTCGGTACTCTACAGTAACACACGGTATTGCATAGTGTCTCATATTATTGGTCTGATAATTGACACCGTAACTGTTACGCATCATTTCATCGATAATTGTCACTGCATAATATTTTATATTATCAATTCAATAATTGTTGTTACACAGTATTTTGCATTATTGATTTAATAATTGTCATTACACTGTATTTTATATCATTGAGTCAATAATTGTTGTTGCACTGTTTTTAAAATTATTGAACCTAATAATTGTCACAGTAACTGTAAGACCCCGAATTTTATGAAATACAAAATTTAATTTTTCTTCATATAGATATTTTTTTTAAACAGTAAGTGGTTAAATCGATAAAGTTAAAAGTTAAGGATGTTATGTGCAAATTTTATTTTGTCGGACAATATTCGCTTTGTCGGACAATATTCGTTTGGTCCGACGATTATTCGTTTGGTCCGACGGCGCCGAAATAACAAATTATTGGTGGACCCCACAACGGAATATTTGTCGGATATAGAAAACGACAGAAGTAACCTTTTTAAATAAAAATAGTCAACGGAACTGTTAAAATACCGGTGATAAAAGAATAGTAGCATACGGTAGTTTATGGTATTTTCTGTAGCACACGGTACTCTACAGTAACACACGGTATTGCATAGTGTCTCATATTATTGGTCTGATAATTGACACCGTAACTGTTACGCATCATTTCATCGATAATTGTCACTGCATAATATTTTATATTATCAATTCAATAATTGTTGTTACACAGTATTTTGCATTATTGATTTAATAATTGTCATTACACTGTATTTTATATCATTGAGTCAATAATTGTTGTTGCACTGTTTTTAAAATTATTGAACCTAATAATTGTCACAGTAACATATGCACAGTAATTCACATTATTGAATCAATAATTGTCATTACACAGTAACGTATGCTTTATTTTACATTATTGTTATCTCTATTATGATGTTATTTAAACAGTTGTATTTCATTAATTTATTGACTTGATATCTAAGAGCTAACTATACTGTATTTATAACAATTAGTCATAATAATTGAATTGATAAAGTTATTTGTTTATAATATAAAGTTAGGTGATTATTAGGTGATATGAAATGAATGGTGTAGATTAAAGTGTGAATTATTGTTGAATAATTGAATTGATTTGTTTATAATATAAAGTTAGGTGATTATTAGGTAATATGAAATGAATGGTGTAGATTAAAGTGTGAATTATTGTTGAATAATTAAATTGATTTGTTTATAATATAAAGTTAGGTGATTATTAGGTGATATGAAATGAATGGTGTAGATTAAAGATAATATAATATTTGAAATGGATGGTGTAGATTAAAAGATGATCTTTAAATGAATGGTTTAGATTAAATGAATGATGAGATTTTTGGCTATAAATAGAAGCCTTAACTTAAGGATTTTTCATAAACTTCCTTACTTGTTCTTTCTTTCTCTCTCTAAATACTTCTTGTGAAAGTTCTCTCTAAGTGTGCTTAAGTCATCTTGAGTATTTGTGAAGATCTATAAGTATACGTGTACTGTTCAAGTTAATCAACCTCATTTAAATCAATATCCAGTCACGTGTTACGGTAAGGGATACCATCTTTTTCATCTTCCATTATTCAAACATACTATGGTAAGGGATTATCATTATTTGATTCTCGATAATAATATTGTTTCTTCCTTACTCATAAGACGTGCCTTTTATTTCCATGTATTAAATTGTGGGAATAACCTTACGGAGCGGATTGCCGCCTGTTGGTGAATAACCTTTCGTATTCATTCATTATTAATCTCTGAGAATAACCTTACGGAGCGGATTGCCGCCTGTTTGGTGAATAACTCTTTGTACTCAAATTCTATTAAATTGTGGGAATAACCTTACGGAGCGGATTGCCGCCTGTTGGTGAATAACCCTTTGTATTAATTTCCTTCACCTTTTGTTAATCAAACCTGCTACGGTAAGGGATATTATTTTCTTTCATACTCCTAAATCGAAATTTATTATGGAACTATTGCTTCTATAATTCCTGAAAATATTATATGTTTCATAATAGTTGAACTTCATTATTTCAACTGAACCTTCCTATTTACGTGAACCTTTCTATTGAATTGTAACCGTTATTCTGAACTGTGGATCTTGAATATCATTTTTAAATTTCACTCCACATCATGTTGACAATTTGGACATTATTTGAATCTGTACAAAGTAAACTTCCGATACTTATTGTTATCCTATTTCTTCTGTTCATCATTTATATCATTCTAATCATCCAAAAATCAAGCTGTTGTGAATATCTGTGGCCGGGGGCACAGATGTGATATATTTGTTGAACAGATGATAGGTTAAAGGCGATATAATAGGTTAAAGGCGATACATCTGTTCGGTGTCTTTTATGGCACGTGGTGAATGTTCTCTTTGGCCCGTAGTGCAAAGATGAACTGTTGTTTGGTATGATTATGACCAAAGGCTGAATCTGGTATAATCATGACCGTTGGTGCTATATTGAATATCTTTGGCCCGTAGTACAAAGATGAACTGTTGATGTGCATGATTATGATCAGGAACTGTGAATTTGTATTATCTTGACTAATGATATTTCAGATGATAAAAGTTGATGATGTTTTTCTAAAAAGAGAACCGAGTGGACATTATAGTCTGCATTATTCTTCTAATAGATTACTCATTCCGCTGCTATTATTGATCTGAACGTTGTTTAAGAATTTAACTGCAGTTTTTGATATAAACCTTGTAGTCTATTGTATTCTATCAAGAACTCAACTGTTGAAGACTAATGATAATTTATTCATCATTATCTTAGTCATGATATTCTTTACTGGGCTATTTGAGCTCACCCTTTCTTTTGTTCCATTGTTTTTCAACAGGAGATGAAAACATAACAGGGTCTAGCCGGGGAATGGAGTGAGGGTCCGAGGAATAGTTATCATAGTCTTCACGTTTTGTAAAATAGTGTGGCAATAATAGTGAAGACTTAGTTGTGTATTATTATACACTGTATTGTTGTACGTTGTGCTTTGTTGTAATAATTTTGTTGTAGTATTTTGACGACTCAAGTTTGGGCTGTGTGGGCCCAGATTTGGGGGCGTCACAGTAACATATGCACAGTAATTCACATTATTGAATCAATAATTGTCATTACACAGTAACGTATGCTTTATTTTACATTATTGTTATCTCTATTATGATGTTATTTAAACAGTTGTATTTCATTAATTTATTGACTTGATATCTAAGAGCTAACTATACTGTATTTATAACAATTAGTCATAATAATTGAATTGATAAAGTTATTTGTTTATAATATAAAGTTAGGTGATTATTAGGTGATATGAAATGAATGGTGTAGATTAAAGTGTGAATTATTGTTGAATAATTGAATTGATTTGTTTATAATATAAAGTTAGGTGATTATTAGGTGATATGAAATGAATGGTGTAGATTAAAGTGTGAATTATTGTTGAATAATTAAATTGATTTGTTTATAATATAAAGTTAGGTGATTATTAGGTGATATGAAATGAATGGTGTAGATTAAAGATAATATAATATTTGAAATGGATGGTGTAGATTAAAAGATGATCTTTAAATGAATGGTTTAGATTAAATGAATGATAAGATTTTTGGCTATAAATAGAAGCCTTAACTTAAGGATTTTTCATAAACTTCCTTACTTGTTCTTTCTTTCTCTCTCTAAATACTTCTTGTGAAAGTTCTCTCTAAGTGTGCTTAAGTCATCTTGAGTATTTGTGAAGATCTATAAGTATACGTGTACTGTTCAAGTTAATCAACCTCATTTAAATCAATATCCAGTCACGTGTTGAGGTAAGGGATACCATCTTTTTCATCTTCCATTATTCAAACATACTATGGTAAGGGATTATCATTATTTGATTCTCGATAATAATATTGTTTCTTCCTTACTCATAAGACGTGCCTTTTATTTCCATGTATTAAATTGTGGGAATAACCTTACGGAGCGGATTGCCGCCTGTTGGTGAATAACCTTTCGTATTCATTCATTATTAATCTCTGTGAATAACCTTACGGAGCGGATTGCCGCCTGTTTGGTGAATAACTCTTTGTACTCAAATCCTATTAAATTGTGGGAATAACCTTACGGAGCGGATTGCCGCCTGTTGGTGAATAACCTTTCGTATTCATTCATTATTAATCTCTGAGAATAACCTTACGGAGCGGATTGCCGCCTGTTTGGTGAATAACTCTTTGTACTCAATTCTATTAAATTGTGGGAATAACCTTACGGAGCGGATTGCCGCCTGTTGGTGAATAACCCTTTGTATTAATTTCCTTCACCTTTTGTTAATCAAACCTGCTACGGTAAGGGATATTATTTTCTTTCATACTCCTAAATCGAAATTTATTATGGAACTATTGCTTCTATAATTCCTGAAAATATTATATGTTCCATAATAGTTGAACTTCATTATTTCAACTGAACCTTCCTATTTACGTGAACCTTTCTATTGAATTGTAACCGTTATTCTGAACTGTGGATCTTGAATATCATTTTTAAATTTCACTCCACATCATGTTGACAATTTGGACATTATTTGAATCTGTACAAAGTAAACTTTCGATACTTATTGTTATCCTATTTCTTCTGTTCATCATTTATATCATTCTAATCATCCAAAAATCAAGCTGTTGTGAATATCTGTGGCCGGGGGCACAGATGTGATATATTTGTTGAACAGATGATAGGTTAAAGGCGATATAATAGGTTAAAGGCGATACATCTGTTCGGTGTCTTTTATGGCACGTGGTGAATGTTCTCTTTGGCCCGTAGTGCAAAGATGAATTGTTGTTTGGTATGATTATGACCAAAGGCTGAATCTGGTATAATCATGACCGTTGGTGTTATATTGAATGTCTTTGGCCCGTAGTGCAAAGATGAACTGTTGATCTGCATGATTATGATCAGGAACTGTGAATTTGTATTATCTTGACTAATGATATTTCAGATGATAAAAGTTGATGATGTTTTTCCTAAAAAGAGAACCGAGTGGACATTATAGTCTGCATTATTCTTCTAATAGATTACTCATTCCGCTGCTATTATTGATCTGAACGTTGTTTAAGAATTTAACTGCAGTTTTTGATATAAACCTTGTAGTCTATTGTATTCTATCAAGAACTCAACTGTTGAAGACTAATGATAATTTATTCGTCATTATCTTAGTCATGATATTCTTTACTGGGCTATTTGAGCTCACCCTTTCTTTTGTTCCATTGTTTTTCAACAGGAGATGAAAACATAACAGGGTCTAGCCGGGGAATGGAGTGAGGGTCCGAGGAATAGTTATCATAGTCTTCACGTTTTGTAAAATAGTGTGGCAATAATAGTGAAGACTTAGTTGTGTATTATTATACACTGTATTGTTGTACGTTGTGCTTTGTTGTAATAATTTTGTTGTAGTCTTTTGACGACTCAAGTTTGGGCTGT
Source organism: Hedera helix (assembly GCA_947179155.2). Classification (NCBI taxonomy): domain Eukaryota; kingdom Viridiplantae; phylum Streptophyta; class Magnoliopsida; order Apiales; family Araliaceae; genus Hedera; species Hedera helix. Next base: position 39,801,192 of record OX359276.1, read on the forward strand.
GTGGGCCCAGATTTGGGGGCGTCACAGTTGCAGTTATGGTTCACTACATTTGGAGAGAAAGAGATGCTAGATTGCACAATGATAATGCTAAACCTGCTGCCTGCATTAGTAGGAAAATCATCCACACTATCAAATGTAAAGTTCATAGTTATAATCTGTTTAGGAAAAAAACTGTTAACTCTGCATATAATCACATGAGGATTTTCAATATAGCATAACTTCACCATCTTATGCCATGTCTTAGGATGGTCGTGGTGTGCTTGATTTGGGGGGATTCAGTTAGCTGAAGTTAACTTCATATTAAGTTGGACAATGAACTAATATAATGCTGACACGCAGAGAAAGAGAACACCTCCCGACTTGCGTGTCAGTATTGAATCCGATTTAGGGTATGCCTCTAGCTTTTGTATTCTTAATATAAATTTTAATTTAGCAAAAAAAATAGCATGGGAATGCAAGACTAGGCGACAGTAAAAACTCTAGGATATAATTTATATTTTAGATTTTAATTTAATTTCCACATTCAATTGTTGGTATGTATGTAAATATTTTTTTATTCACATTGAAGTTTGTCAATGACATAGCTAAACACAAGAAACATCCAGCACTGAAGCCAACTATGACAATTGTTAACTGATTTTTTTTTAAATATACTTTATTTGTTCTAAAATTAAAGATATGTTTATAAAATAATGATTTTTAAAGATAATTTTATATTTTTAAATATAGTCATAATATTAATTAGGAATTCGATTGTGGTGGTGTGATATTGAAAATAATATTAAAAAAATAATGACAAATTAAAAATAATATATCACTTTATAATCTTAAAATAAAAATATATCTCTAATTTTAAAATAAAAATATAAAAATATTCACCGAACTTTTGTGTGAAAAAAAACTAACAAGTTTTTCTTTACAATTGTAAATATACAAATGGGACTATTTTGTGTAGGTCAGAGACTCAGAGGCATGGTTTTAAAAATCGGATCAAACCACCAGTTAGACGGGTAAAAATCGAAATCGGTTGGTATTTCGGTTTGATTTGAATAAAAAAAATTAGTTTGGTCAAAACTCGGTTGGGTTGGGTCAGTGGTTCAATCGGTAATTGACCTAGTTACCTGATTTTTTTTTTACCAAATTTTTTTAATATTAAAATTAATCACATTTAGTAATATTTTAACTCTATTTTATTATGTTTTAATTTATAAATAATAAGATTTTTTAAAATTTTATTAATTAATAATAATATATATTTTAATATATTAATAATAACATTGGGTCAATAATAATTTGATTATTAATTGAATTATCTATTCATCTAATATCTTTTTTGATTGGACGATCGAATGTGAGCAAGTGACCGATCCGACCAATACAAGACTACCACAAACGCGCGCAAAGCATGGTTTAAGAATTTCCCTAAATCCAAGCCGTCGATATTCACTTTTATCTCACAACAAATCAACGGCTTCACACCTTGCCAGGTCATGAATCCGTAACAGTTTCCCTTACCCAATTACATCAGTATTCAAACACTACAAATTCGAAACAGTAACCGTTCTCTTTCCCAGTTTGAGAATCTCGCAATTACTCCTCTCTTCATTTTTCTCAAATCTCAATCACTCAAATGGCTCCCAAGGCAGAGAAGAAGCCCGCCGAGAAAAAACCAGCAGGGGAGAAGAAAACCACCGTTGCCGAGAAATCCCCGGCGGAGAAGAAGCCTAAGGCCGGAAAGAAGCTGCCGAAGGAAGGCGGCGCCGTTGCCGGAGACAAGAAGAAGAAGAGAGCGAAGAAGAGCGTGGAGACCTACAAGATCTACATCTTCAAGGTGCTGAAGCAGGTCCATCCCGACATCGGAATCTCAAGCAAGGCCATGGGAATCATGAACAGTTTCATCAACGATATCTTCGAGAAGCTCGCTCAGGAATCTTCGAGGCTCGCAAGGTACAACAAGAAGCCGACGATCACTTCAAGGGAAATTCAGACGGCGGTGAGGCTCGTGCTTCCTGGTGAATTGGCCAAGCATGCTGTATCTGAGGGGACTAAGGCAGTCACTAAGTTTACCAGCTCTTAAAATTAGGGTTAGGTTTTTTTTGGTTTAAATATCTTATCTCATCTATGTTATGTTCTCTGTTTGGATCCGATGTAAAGTATTAGCATTACATTGAATGAATGATATTATAGTTTGGTAGTGTTTTGTGTATTTCAAATTGTTTTGTGCTGGAAATGTCAGTGAAAGCTCAACCTATTACTACTTTACATTTCAATTTCTTGTTATTCATTTATGACAATTGCTTGTATCATAACTGAAATATTGAGATGGAGCTGTTGAATTTTTATAGTTGTAGTGTAATTTGTCTTTGTTAGGTTACAAATTTCTGCAAATGTTTTTGGAACTGAGCTTCTGAGTTTTAGATGTGTCTAGGTGGTTATGTTTGAAATTCTTTCTGAATGTGAAAGTTTGTTGTGGGGAATTCTTTGCGTAATGCTGTTTCATTTGATTGATGCTGATGTTCGCCTGTTACTATACAGATGGTGATATTTTTAAGTTTTGTGATATGTAAGCAAAAGCTTTTTTCAGTTTGTTATATTGCATTATATAATCAACAATTGTCAGAAATTTTACTATGTAAGCTCTATGTATGTACTGTATGACATTGCTTTTCAGTTTTTAGAAGATGACCTGATATGTAGTGAATGCTGGTGCTGTGTGCAGCCTTCTCTTTTTGGCCTATTTTTGTTTTATATATTATTATTTTAGTACTGCAATGAATTATACCTGTATGCATGGTGGAGCTCAGAATGTAGTGCTTATATCCTTTCTGTTGTAACAAGTTTGTGGCCAAGTTTTCTGGAATTTCCTAGTTGATTTATTCCATAACTTTACCTTTATTCTGCAGATGAATTTTGTTATGAAATCCTTGAATTTCTTCTTATTATGTCGTCATGATAACTTGAACCTTTTGTGCGCTTGTATGGAATTCTAAAATAGCTTACTACTCTGTCCCAATTTTAAGTGAACTTGTTTGACTGGCACATAGTTTTAGTAGAGTCTAATGATTGTTTACTTTTTCATAAAACCATTGGATGGAGAAATTTCAATAATGAGTAGAGAACTGAATGGTTAGGATAAAATGAGCTCATTTTTTTTTGGGATTATCCCATCATGAAAAGGATTTCACTTAAATTGGGATAGAGTAGTAACATGTTTGGGACTTTTAGTCTATCTGTTTCATTTATGGATAGTAGGATCCATATTTTGAAATGCAATTGAGTAGACATGCTTTTGAGAGAGGTTTGTGAATAATACTCGGGGTCTACATTTATGGCTGCACTGCATTCTCCTCTAAAGTATTTGTTGATGTAACTTCTTCCCATGCATGAATTCCGCTTCAACATCTATCTGGTTGGAACCAAGATTGCATTTGTGTCTTTTCTGCTGTCATCTGGTCATTCATGTTAGCAATAAAGATCCTGGTGGAAATACATTCCATTGTGGTGCTATTCTAATTTTTCCCACTGAATTTGGCAAGTATTTGCCTTCTTTAGTTCAGTTGTAGAAGTATTATGTAAATTTCTCCTCATATATGGTTATTAGTTTGCTCGAATTGACATTGGAAACTTGAATGAGTATATTTTATGTGTACAGAGGTTTGCTATAATTTTGTCTTGAAGTGGTGAGACTAGTACACATCAGGTGAATTATTTAAGTGGTAAAACTAGTTTGTCCCGAAGAATTGGCTAAACATGCAGATATGAAGGCCACAAAGGCAGTGACTCTGTCTGCCAATTCTTTAAAATTGCAAGTGGATTTGAGAGGTAAATTTTGGATAGTTTCTTTGAATTGTGGTTGGTTGGATATGATTTTATGAGTGTAGCCAGAGGTTTACGACAATCTGTTTTGAAGTGGTGAGACTAGTATGTCCTGATGAATTATTTTGAAGTGGTGAGATTAGTTCATCCTGATGGATTGACTAAGCATGCAGTATTAAAGATTACAAATCAGATTTGGGGATGGTAAATTCTGGATAAATTCTTTGAAATTCTGAGGTAGAAATTAGGGCTATAAGTTTGGTTTACAATCCATTTGTCCATGTTTTCCTTTATGGATTTGGTTATAAACTCGATGATTTTATGTTATTATTGACCGACTTATTTTTTATGAAATTGCTTCTGTGGATATGCTGTATGCAAGCCCTTGTGGGATTGTGAGGTATATCTATTTGATTGGAGGGGTGTGAAAACTAAAGGTGTGGTGATATGTATTCTTTTTTGCAGTTACTAGCTATTTGTTCTCATGCCTTTTTCTTGAAAATACTATGCGATGGATATGAGAAAGGTTTGCTGCTGTTGTCAAAGAGTTTCCTCTTCTTTGTTCTGGTGGGTATAATTAATTGTGGTACCTTTTTTTCAACATTCAAAAATGTTGACGCAAATTTGTGGAGGAGCTCTTAGCAAAAGTCGGCGGCTCTAAACAATCTGTAGTATTTTATAATCGGAGCAAGAGATCAAAGTTATGTTTATAGATTTGGCATAATGTATGTGGTCTTCTGAACAATGGTGTTGTCCTGCTTTGACTTTGCAAGAACTGTTTTCTCTAGGGAACGCTGAAGTTGTCCTTTCAAGGTCTCAAGATGTATTATAAGCTGTCAAGAGGTATAACAATGTTCAGCTTGATGGGAAGCCAGTAAAAATAGAGATTGTGGTAATGAGCACAATCACTGGGCCTCCAGGGGCAAATGGCTATATCACAAAATTTAATGAAGTTCCCAGAAGGTATGCACTATGGTCATTTTAATGTCTTAATATGTTCACTTGCTGTGGTCTGTGAGTCACAATAAGAATGGTCTCTTTGCCCTTCGTACAATTGGTTATAGTTGCGTATTTTGGTGTAATCTACTGTAAACGAGACATCACCGATGTCTTCTTCAAAAGGATTCTAAATTTTGATAGTGCATCTAGAAAACTTTTTAAGTTTTGCACCAAAGAAAACTTTTTAAGTTTTGCACCAATGAAGTTGGCTGGTCTGCTTGTGGCAACTTGCAATTCCCTGTTGGATATCTGGTCAAGAGTTTGTCTTTCTACCGCCCCTATTAGGCACTGTTAGATTCTATAATAGGAAAATATTGAAGCCTTCAGTCAAAAGTGCAACTCAGTCCAGCCAATTATGTTTTGAGGAATCTGTTATGCTTGGTATACTGATCCTTTGGAACCCTGCTTTTCACCATGAACTCATTTATTAAGGTTGACAGTGTAAAATTATAAGTGCAATTGATACATATAATTATTCAAGCATCGTGGTGTTTGATTCTGATTATTATGCAAGAGCAACTGGGCAAATTATGTCTCCTTACATTTTCTTTACTTTCTTTCCACCTTACAGAATTCCAAAACCGAACGGAATAAATAAATCACACCAAAATGAATGCAACTAACTGGGGTGGTTAGTAGTTCAGCATTCTTAACCTTAATTTGTCATGACAACTTCATTTTGTACATTTTCTCCCTTATATCTACTCTCTAGATAATCAACACAGAAAAACCTATATACATGTATAAACATAATTCAGTTTCTTATCTCACTTTTTTCTCCATGTCATTTTCCTTCATTCAGTCAATATTCCGGCGACTCTGGACACAGCAGGGGCCACTTCTACTTGATGCTGGAATGCAGACAGTTGTTCTGATGGTGACGGTGGTGGTGGCATCGTTCTCTGCTGAGTACGCATTTGTCTCTGCTGTATTAGCATCTTCATCTTGACCGGTTCATTGGGATTCCGGTGGAAGTTCCAGGAGAAATCATGTGCTTGCCTGCTCACTTGGTTAAGAGGTCTGGGTTAGATGTCTTTGTGCCTATAGTGTGTTTAGCACTGGTTTTGGCAGGTTCGGCTTGCATGCTTCAAGCCTTGGGCTTTTATTACTTAGACCAGTTGATTAATTTGGTCCATGTCTGGATATGATCGACTCTGTTGTTTTTTCTTGAAGCTAAAATGTTGGGGTGTTTTCCCCTTAAAAGCATGTGCACAGCCATGTACTTCACTGTTTCTTCTCTATATATTTTAATATTCAATAGGACTGCGGTAGTGATGGTGCCGCTCTCTTATGTATATCTATCTCGTTACTGGATTGTGAGAGTGCTTTTAGACGACGAACATTTTCACTTGTGTTGGTAAAGCTTGAGAAAGCCATGGCAGAAGTCTTACCAGGGGGATGTCTTAATAATTGTAATAAAAATCTTCAAAAATAACAGGTAATTAATTTAAAGGTGATATTTGAATCTATTAAGGGTCCATAGCTCAGTGGTAGAGCATTTGACTGCAGATCAAGAGGTCACCGGTTCGAACCCGGTTGGGCCCTTTTTGGTTTAATCCCTCTTTTTTTTTCCAGGAATACCCTCCCTTGATTCAAAATTTTAAAAATGTTCAGACCCTCCCTTGATTCAAAGTTTAAGTATTTCAACCCCTTTTATCTTTGGGAAAAAATGTTCAGCAAGACCCTTGGCTTGGGCTAGGCCTAGATTCAAAATTAAGTACTTTGCGAGTGAAAAAAAGTTGGATTAAGATATTGTGACATTAATTTTGTCGTAATGGATCCACATGATCCGATCTAAACATGGCTACTCAATCTTAGTATTCGAGAGTTTTGACATAATTTTGAATTTCCTAAATGGATTACTTTAAGTTGATCATGAATCTAATTAAATTATACTTAATTGACTTTGTTTTATTATCTCCGGAAAATGATTGTTTGTTGAATCATTTCAAGCTTTTAACTTTCTGGCAAAGGAGTTGACTGGTATATTTGAGATAAAGAAATGAAAGCCTTAATATAAAAAAACGAAAGACTTGAGTGCAAACTTCTAATAATATAGTCGCTTTGGTAAGCATAAATATCAAAATCAATTATGATAGTAATCAACAAGATACTTGTAGATTACTCTAATAATGTATAATTAATTATTTTTTATTTAGTCGATGAGATCTTATTTGTTAAAATTTAAGTAGTGTGTCTCACCTAAGTTAATTCTCTTCTTTCATGTTTAATGATGATAATATACTTGAATTATGAAATTATATTGTATCTTTCTAAAAAATAGAGCTTTCAAAAAAATGCAAAATTTATTTTTTGTTTTGATAAACAAGAAATTGCGTTCAACTTATTAACACTAATAAAAATGTCGCAATGGTTTCAATTTGGAAAGGGTCCAAATTTCCTTGCAAGAACAAAATACTTGTACCAAACGAAAAAATTGAATTTGACAAGGATCTATGTTTTGTTATAGAGAGGAAAAAATATATATGCATATCAAAAGAAATTAATAAAATGGCGTCGCCCGGGTTCGAACCGGAGACCTTCAGTGTGTTAGACTGACGTGATAACCAACTACACCACGACACCAATTATTAATATTTTCGTCAGTCAATTAAATGAATAGTGTAAATATTGGCTTAGAGGCTAGAGCAGTAAATAATTTATCTGGGTCTGTTCTTTCCTCGCCAAACTCAAGTCTCCGAGCCCTACTTCCTCTCTCTCGATTGTTTCGAATAACTGTTTCTGTCTATCTTAATTCTCTTTCCTAGGGTTTATACAGAATGTCAGGTGCTGCTCTAGACATGACTCTTGACGATCTGATAAAAAACAATAAGAAGTCAGGCGGTGGCGGCGGAGGCAATAGAAGCAGAGGTCGAGCTTCCGGACCAGGCCCCGCTCGCCGCTCTAACAATCGTGCTTCAAATCGAGCTGCGCCATACTCTGCCGCCAAGGTTTGTCTTATCTCTCTTTCTGATCGTTATGTTTCAGTTACAGGGATGTGTATATATATGTTGTTTATATGCATATTTTTTTGCCTGATGAAGATTGTATTTAATTTATAGGCGCCAGATTCAGCATGGAAGCACGATATGTTCAGTTCAGATCAGGCGATGGCGAATCAGGGACATGGCGGTGGCCGGGCCTCATCTATCGAAACTGGAACTAAGCTCTATATATCAAATCTTGATTATGGTGTCTCTCAAGAGGATATCAAGGTAATTTCTTTTCCCTTTTTCTTATATTAGCTAGAGATTCATCGTGTGGCTGCTGTAGGTAATTTATGATTTCGATCTATATGTGGTTTTTAATGTTTCTAATTCTAGATTTATGCTTCCCAGTTTTAAGAGTTGATATGAAACGTTTTTGGGATTTGAATAGTAGGTGATGCTGTAAAAATATAATCTTTGCAGGGTAATTAAGGATTTGGTTTAATCCTACTAATGCTTTAAGCATATCTGTTGCTTATGTTGTTAGTGAAGTGATGTTATATTGTTTTCAAAGGTGGTTGCTGCTCTTCTTTTGTTGCAACAAGAGTATAATTTCTGATTGGCACCAAGTATAGAATGAGCTTACTTCTTTTACTCTTACTTCTCCGCATCTGTAGTAAGTCATTAGTGTTCAAGTGATTAAGAAGAAACCATTTACAAACCTTGAAGCCTTGATTGATCTTAACAAGAACCTTGCCTCCCATATGTAAGAAGCTGAATGAAACCTATTATCTAATGTAAAATAAGAAATGTCGAATTATACATGAAAGAGAAGTTGCCAGAAGGGTCATGGATCAGGATTGCCCTCTAAGTTCTTTGATTTCCGATTTTGTTTTCCTAGTTAATTGACTTGGCATATCAACTTATGTGACAGCAAAAATGTGTTGGTTTCTTTTTCAACTTTGCTGTGATAATTTTTGCTTCCTGTTTTCACCTTGAGTTTGAGATTCCAGAGTTGTAGCTTCTTGTGTACTGCTATTGACAGCATGTTAAGCACGATGATTGTTCAATCTGTAGCCAATTCGCTGTAATTGACAACTTGTTAAACTGATCGTTGCACTTAATTTCATTCTTCTGTTTTCAGTTTTATTATATGGCTTTTTGAGCCTGTAATATTTTTAACCCTTTTTTTTTTTTGCATTCGAACATCTTCCATGATTTTTACATGGTGGGATAAATTCGAGTAGTATATTTTAATTATGCATATACAGTTGTCTCATCTAGATTTATCCATAAAAAAATGTAGTATTTTTCAATAACTTATCTTCTATGAAATATATGATTGCTTCTTCTCCTTTTCTCACTGGTGTGCATGTGTCCACGGACACCTGTAGGTAGAACTTTTTGTCAGATACTATACTAGCAGTGTTTTTTCTGCTTTCTTATCGGACTACCTTGATTGTGATTTGTGATTATAGATCTGAGTAGGTCAACTGAACAAAATATTAATGCAACTTTGTGCAGGAGCTCTTTGCGGAAGTTGGTGACTTGAAAAGATCTATAGTACATTATGATCGCAGTGGGAGATCAAAGGTATATTTCCAAGTTTGGCATAATGTATGTGCTATTCTGAAGAATGTTTTTGTCCTGCTGTGATTTTAGAAAAACTGTTTTCTATAGGGAACAGCTGAAGTTGTCTTCTCACGACGACAAGATGCATTATCAGCTGTCAAGAGGTACAACAATGTTCAGCTTGATGGGAAGCCAATGAAAATAGAGATTGTGGGAACGAACGTGGTGACTCCTGCGGCTGGGCCTCCACCTGCAAATGGCAATATTGCAAACTTTAATGAAATTCCTAGAAGGTTTGCACTATGGTCATTTCTATGTTTCAATGTATCTAGTTACTTTTGAATCCCAGTGAAAAGGTTCTATTTGCCGTTAGTACTATTGGTTATATGGTTGCATAATTGCTCTGTGTTTTGGTGTAATTAAGTGTTAATGATATATGAAATTTTGCGTGACCAAAGGTTTGTCTTAATCGAATTGAAATCAAACTAAACTTTGATGCAGAAAGCTATTGTATATTCGTAGGCTTTGAGTCGTTGAATTTGGCTATTCTGCTGATGGCAACCAGCAATTCCCTGCTGTATGTCTGGTTTTAGAGTTCCTCTTCTTCCACCTCACCCCTTACCCCTCTTTACTTGTTGGGAGCTGTTAGATTCTATAATAGGGATCGTGTTGAAGCCTTCTTTCAGAACTGCAATTTAGGCGAACTAATTATATTTTGAGGAATGTGTTACACTTGATATGCTGATTCTGTGAAAGCCTGCTTTTCATCATGTACTCATAGTCTAAGGTTTCCAAGGTTGACCAGCAGTGTAAAGTAAGTGTTATATCTTAATTTAGGGTTTTCTTAAGTCAATAAAGCTTGAAATGGTTTACATAACATATTGAATAGCGGATCCCAATATTAACTCTATATTCTATTTTTATTTTAATCACTCGGATTGGAGTGCGGGTAATCAATCAAATAGAAGGCTGAAAGCCAAAGGATAGAGCGAGCGAATAACTGCTTATATTAATATATTATATTCTATTTTATTCTTATAAAAATATTATTAACCTTAATTTTATTTTAATATAGACCATAGTTGTCACTGCACCACAGCGAGTCATGGCGGTATCTGACCGCCAGGATGCTTAGGCAACAAGGCAACTGCCATGGTGTCCAAATGGCGACAAGTCGTTCAGAGTGTGCAATTTATATATTATTTATTTAGTTCACAAGTATATTGGTAATAAAATTTCATATACATTAAAACTCAAGTATATTGACCAATATAAAAGACTTTGGAAGCCCAATTAGAAGTTATATTTTAATTTTTTTTATAGGGACTGAACTGAAAACTAATAAAATTTCAGGGGCAAAAATGTAAAATGATAAAAGTACAGGGGTTAATATGTATAAAATTTCAAAATTCAGGATGAATTTAAAAGATTTATTAAATTTTGGGGACTAAAATGGAAAATTGTGAAAACCTTGGGGTAACAAATCGTAATTTTCCATCAGATATTTTTAAACAGATCAGTGCGGAAGCAGCCATTGTGTTAAGTCTTCTTTTCTGCAGCCATCGTGTTAAGTCGTCTTTTCTGCAGCCATCGTCATCGCGTCAAGTCGTCTTCTTCTGTTCTGGAGCCATCGCGTTAAGTCTTCTCTGATGATGCAGCAGCAGCAGCTTCTTCTTCTTCTTCTTTCCTTCTCTGATGCAGCTAGGCGACAGCAGCAGCTTCTTCTTCTTCTTCTTCTTTCCTTCTCTGATGCAGCTAGGCGACAAAACGAATTGGTGCGGCACGGCCGACATGACGCCTTTGGCGACGCCGTAACAACTATGGAATATACATAGTTTATAATTATTTGAATGTCGTGGTGTTAAATTTTGACCATTATACAAGAACAAGCATCCCCAAATGAAGACACATCATATCCGCTGTTTAATGGAGCATTGTTTGGTTTTGACACATTCTTTCCTAACCCAATTCTTACGTTCAGTTGAGTTTTTTGGGTCTGGAGCTCTGGACCAACCAGACTGAACCAATGAATTATCATTGACTTCTTTTTGACCTTTATTCTATGTTTTAAGGACATTAGTTTGATGTATGTAAACTTGTAAAGTTTATGATCTGCTTCTTTTGTGTTTCAGCTGCTTACTTGATGCAGTTTTATCTTCTTTTGTTATACTTTTAGTATGCTTGCGAATAATATTCCTATGTCTCATTTGCTTCTTGAATTATATTATGGAACAGTGGACAAGGAAGGGGTGGATTTGGAAGGTCACGCGGTGGTGGTGGTGGACGAGGTCGTGGATCTGGAAAGGGACGTGGGAGTGGAAGTGGAAGTGGAAGAGGCCGTGGTGAGAAGTTATCTTCAGATGACCTTGATGCTGATTTGGAGAAGTATCATGCAGAATCAATGCAGATAAATTGAAAAATCTCTCATGTTGGTTAGCCGTTTACACCTGTTGCTGTAGCAATTGTGTGCTTGATGATATGCCTGTCCCAGATATTTTGTGTATTTCTACGTCCATCTAATTAGAGTAACAAAATTTCTAGTTCTCTAGTAGGGACAACTTGTAGAACCTTGGTTTGTGGAGCTTGGGCTTTTTATGATTGATATTCCTTTCATTTGGGTTCACTATGTGGGTTGGCGGATCGATTCATGTATTCAATACCCCTCAGCTCTGACTTTCATTAGTTTCTAAAATCCTTGGTTTATTCTCGTCTTGGAATCACCATAGCGGAAACTATTTCTCCTTTGTTCTCCCAAACACAATGGAAAGGTGATGGAGACATGAGCTAGAGGCACCCTCTACCTACTGTTTCCAAATTGCTGGATTGCTTCCTAGATCATTAAATTGTGGGAACATCAATTTTTGAGGTAGTTTTCTTTTATGTTTCTTTCTATCAACTACCACTTTACAAATCTCTGCCCTTTCTTTTACACTGGTGCAGTTTATGATTAGGTGGTTAGTTTCTCAGCTGTTGCAATTCTGTTATGTTGGTAGTCTTAGCAGAAAGATGCTGTTACATGCTTGATGTAGACCTTACAAGACAGAGTGCCTAGATTATGTGATTTTCTGTTTGATTTAATGTATTGATTTGTGGGAAACAGGTTAGAGACATGTCACGGTCAGTTGACGGTGTATATGCCATTCAATCTGTTCTAGTAGTTGGAATTAAGCTGCAAATTATATTCAGAATCTTTATGGTGATTTCTGACTAGTCATTAGCAAGTTATGACTTATATGTGGGTTCTGCCAATGGTCATCATGCTGGTGAGTAGATGGGCATGCAAAATTGTCAATGTTGGATGGTGCTCCTACACCTTCAGCAGCATGAAGACCTGGTGGTCATTATTGATAGGAACCCTTGCACACTGGTGTTGAGACTAGAGCCTTCAATTGTATTGCCCGGCTCTTCTGAGTCAGATGTCCTCAAAGGGCTCCGGAAAGGGTATCAGCAGTTTGACTCGAAAAAGGGGCACGAATACTGCTGCAGTGTACTTTTGGTTAAATCGTATTCAAATGAACTACAGTGTACTGGTATCAAAGTATTACTAGCTGTTGCCAAAAGTTGTGTAAGGTTGATTTGCTACATCACTTGATGTAGTTTGCATAACTATGACGAGTATCCCTTGTGTCTACAGATATGTTTAAGATTCAATCAAGCAAGCTAGCATAGAGATCTGATATTATCCATGGCAATGTGTCATGGCCAAATAGCAAACAGTAAGATTTTGACAATTCGAGAACGGTACTGGAGTATTTAGTTCACCATATTTTCAAATTGAGTACTGGAGTATTTAGTTTACCATATTTTCAAATTGAGTGTCGACGGGCATTGTATTGTATGCATAAAGGCTCTATGAACCCAAGATTTTTCTCTCTGTGCTTGGGATGTGACCCTGGTAGGAACCGACTTAAGTATCTCTACTGTTGGATTTATTGTGGTCGTTATCGGGAAAAGATATGAGTAATGATGTTTTGTAATGATTCATGCAATGATTTTTGTAAAAAATAGTGGGATTCATTATGTAAGTGATGGGTCTTATCATTTTTTACAAGGTAAGTGTGTGGATCATTGACAAAATCATTGTGCATAGTAAAGTTCGTCGTCATCAGATGTCTCAAATGTGGTTTTACTCAAGTACTTGGGGGTAATTGTTGGTTGTAACTTGTAACATCTCTTTTGGACAAACAGGGTGGTAAGGCTGGGAATTTTGCCTTCGAGTCAAACGTGATCTACATGTCAATTTGTCAAACAATGTTTGAAAAATGTGTCCGATTAGTATGCTGTACGCAACTGTTGAGGATGTTAATACATGACACTACATCCTACACAGATGTTCGACATTGAGGGCACTACGCCGAATTCGGTGCTCTTGCAGGCTCGTTTCTTTGGAGTGGTTATTTTCAACATCTAATTGCTAGTAATTTTTTATTTTTTTGTGAGGAACTAAAGAGCTCTTTATTTCCTGTTATAAATAATCTTCGAAAAGATAGCTACATCTTCTATCATTTTTCTTGATATACTTAAAGAAAATAAATTCCACCACAAGTAATTATATGGAATGAGGGTACGTAATGTATGTGATTTACTCTCCAAGCTGTGAAGGATCAAGTTAGCACATCTCTTTTACTGAGAAAAATGGACATTATTTTCGGGTCATCAGCCGCTAACAGACCTTCCTGCAAAAATAAACACAGAGTTGAGTAGTTAACAACTAAATTTAGTAAGGAAGAACATGGTGTTTAATACTGAATAGAGGTTGCCAGTGAAAGAATGGAATCAATTGAGCTGCTCTCCGGAAAAAATAAAATGCCATTGCTTCCTAGAATTCGATTTCTTGAAAATTAAGTAGCTGTGTTGGCTTAAAATGAATTCTTATTAATGGGTATATAGAGTGAAGAGAAAAAATGGATGAAACTCAGGAAACTGACTCATTTCCTTACCATCATGAGAAAGCAATCAAAATTATTACGTCATTTTAACCATTTATATAACATAATTATTTTACATGCATGATTGAAATGATAGTAATCCAAAATCTCAAATCAAATAAAAATTTATATATTCTATATTTTTTATGTACGTTTGCATTTGTATAGTTAGACAATGAATTAAATACCAAAAAATAACATAATTTTAATTGTTTTGTAAATGTATTCTACATATAATAAGTAAGTAATGTCCATTTTTTAATAAGGATATGAAAAACAACTATAAATTATTTTTTGGGTAGCTGTTAATTTTTTACAGCTTGATTTGATTTGATTTTTCTAGAAAAAGTCTACCAAAAGTTTAGTGCAACATTAATTAATTCAAGGACAAGTCATTTGTCAAAAGAGTGCCCACATACTAAAACAAAATTAATATAATATATAGTATACAATAATTTCATACAAAACTACGTTAATGTAACAAATACTTGGTGAAATTTATTTTATGCAACAATGTAGTCAACAAAAAAAATAAAAATAAAAAATATTAAGAGAGAGAGAGAGGGAGCAAAATGTTGTGGGTAGATAGGGTACAAAATCGAAACCAATGCCACCGGTGCTGCCCGCCTACTAAATTTTTTGGTACGAAATTCGAATTAATCACATTCTATTTCGCCTACAAATTCAAATCCCGCCAAAAATACACACCAACTAAATCACGATTCAGACACAACTATCCACCGTGGATGCATATCAAATCAACGACTCACATCCAACTTCAACAACTGACGCGGATCGATACTCCCAACCGTCGATTAATCCTCAAATCCAACGAGCTTGATTAAACCCCCGCCACATTTCAAACCCCAAAACCCAAATGTACATCTATAAAACTCCCCCCAAGTAAACGAATCATCCACCAGTTATCAAACCAAGCGATTTGAACTCTCCTTCTCTTCAACCAAACCCTAGAGGTTTATCACTTTCTCTCTCTTCAAGCTCTGCAAAAATGTCTGGCCGTGGAAAGGGTGGCAAGGGATTGGGCAAGGGAGGCGCTAAGAGGCACAGGAAGGTTCTGAGGGATAACATTCAGGGAATCACCAAGCCCGCCATTCGTAGGCTTGCCAGAAGAGGCGGCGTGAAGAGGATTTCCGGTCTGATCTATGAGGAGACTCGTGGAGTTCTCAAAATCTTTTTGGAAAATGTGATTCGTGATGCTGTGACCTACACCGAGCATGCCAGGAGGAAGACGGTGACTGCCATGGATGTGGTGTATGCACTCAAGAGGCAGGGCCGAACCCTTTATGGCTTTGGTGGTTAGATTGGTTAGGCTCTTGATTGTTCTGTTAGTAGTTACTGTAGATCTCATCTTTCTCTTTTAGGTTCTATCCATCTGTTTGTTTCTATATACCCAAACTCTGGGATTGTTCTGTTCATTTAGTTTTAGATTGCTGTAATCTGGATCTATATCAGAAGGTAATAGAATATGAGTTTCCTAAAGCAGTGTCTCATTTCTTCCATTTTTGTTTCATTATTTTCAGTTGATGTGTTTGTCGAGACTTTCTGATAAGAAAGTGGTTACCAAGACTTAGAAAAATAATTTTTTTCTATCTAGTATATATATATTTTAATTATCAGATATCACTAGTATTTATGTTTGATTTAATCTGTTTAAGGATAGATCTGTAACTAATGTTGCTTTGCGGGGCCATAATGGCCTTAATCCGTGTGGAACTTATGTAATGGAATGAGGCTATAAGGGAAATGGCCTTAATTTGTGCGGAACTTATGTTATGTAGCTTTATGATTTAGGATGATTTACACTTCCATTTGTTTTGTTGAGAGAATTGATCATCTCCCATTTCTTCAACATTTCTTTTGTTACGAGGCAATTGCCATTCATGACAAGTTTATTTAGTTCTGAGATCAGGTTAGGCAATTTACATATTTCTTATTGAGATATTCTCTAGTAGTCCATATTTGAAGATATCAAGCAAGAACAGAAAAGTTTGTACTCAACTCTCAATGGTAAGCTTCACAAATTTTCACACTGTTTCATAAAGATAACAAAAATAAGTAAAAACAACCATTTATATTGACTAGAGACGACATAAACTAGAAAATTAAGTAGAAAGGAAGACATGTCGAGATAAAAACACTGAGGAAGTCTCTGAAACAGCCCCCCACTGTACTTAAAAAAATGATGAAGAAAATTGCAGCAGCATCTGTTCAGTTCTTGGGAACACCAAGTCTTAGTCGGAAATCATCCTCCATGAGGGGAAGGCCATCTCGCAACTTGACTTTTGGCTCCCATCCAAGGGCTTCCTTTGCTTGTGTGATAATTGGTTTCCTCTGTCGTGGATCATCAGGAGTGTTTTCCACCATTTTTATCTCCACCTTGGGATTAATAAGCTGCACATAAAAGTTTTCAGTATTGTATAATCCAACTGCAATTGTATAGAATTCTATACTTTCTCACAGCATAAATATTTTATGTCTAGTTAGACATACATAAACAACAGGAATTGAAACAACCTCAAACAGTAGCTGACTTTGGTATAGAGCCATGAGTTTTATGTCAGAGGCTTGAAAAGAGGAAAAACTAGATCAAATTGCAATCTTAAAAATGGTTGCAAGTCAAGGCGGGACACTGAAGCTTTTGCAATGCTGAGGATCTTATATATCAAATGAATTCAACTTTAATTACCAAAAAAAAGGGAGGAACTTTTGAAGAAAAATATCAGACACTGATATAAACTTTTGAGGGTTATGTTATGCAATTCTCTATACACATGAACTTTGCAGTTGGCTGCCCAGTGTGACTTTCAAAACCCTCTGCTACATCCTTACAGCACCCTAAAACCCCTATTTCTTAGTATCTAATGACCTATGATAAGCAGGCCTCAAGCGCTTCTTACTGGTCAGTCAACAAAAGTGGAATTATTAGTGCTTATAATAACTATTCAGTTCAAATGCTGAGATATTTTTATGGAGCATCTGATACAAACCATTTTTTACATTCTACTTGCTATTGTACAAAATTTATTCTTTTTTCACAAACGGTAAGAATTTTCTCAAGTATTAGCTTCAACGACCAAAGCCTCTCTTTGGCTTTCGAAAAGAACTATTTTAGTTTTCCACAATCCTTTAGGGGAGTTTAACATGGTTAATCCACAACTGAATTTGGTCTTCTACCATGAAGCAAGGAACATATTTGGGAAATTCGGGGCTGCTTATATCAGAGTTAAATATCTCATTTGGTGAATCTATTACTCATTCAACTTGGTAAACTTTAATAAATTACTATCATTGAAAAATAAGATGATGGTAAAGAAGCAACCTAACCTCCTTCACTGTCTCGGCAAGTTCAAGCATGGTAAATTCACCTATGTACATAAAAAGTAACCCAGATTAATATTAATAAAATATATTAAAATCTAGTAATTTTTGAGTCAGCATCATAATATCTATGAAGACCTGGGTTTCCAATGTTGATTGGCCCAGTGTGCTCCTCTTCCATGAGCCGCATGAGGCCATCAACCTTAAAAAGAGAAAGTGAAAGGAATATATGTAGTCATGAGAACCGAAAGCATAAAATCTAACCATGTTTGATAAAAATACCAAAAAAGAAATATAAATGCATTGCCTACCATATCAGAGACATAACAGAAGCTTCGAGTCTGTGTTCCAGGGGCTTGAACTGTCAATGGCTCATCACTGGAAGAGTTTAATACAGAAGGTAAACATTAACAGCCTCAGAAACATAAGTGAAGATTTTTTGAATTCAGGAAGTAAAAGTATGGTCAGAATTTAAAATTTTAAACTGTTAGTTTGAATTACTGCATAAATTGCTATAGAACATGTTTGATGTGTATTGATACTTCACCACTTACAAAACATTAACAAACTCTCTAAGGTCACCATGTTGGATGCCCCTTGTTAATGCTACACATCTAGGAATGGCAATTTAAACTAAAACTGATCTGAAACCGGTTGAACCGCATCGACCCGGGCAGTTATATGCCGAACCGTAGGCCTTGCCAGTGTGGTTTTGGTGCAAAATTTTTTAAACTGGGATTGGTGCTGTGCTGTTTTGGTATTTGTCTCTGAACTAGCGGTGCACCGCACCGCTTCTTGAATCGGCGATGCACCGGTTATATATACTTGTTTAATTTAATTATATCTCTGTATTTCATAGTATTATATAAAAATATAGTATTATAGATAATCATAGAGTTACTCAAAAGTATATTTTTATTATTGTTTACTTTTGCATATCAAAAGTTAATTCATGATTTTTTTTGTATATAGCTGATATATATTAAATAATAATGTTAAAATTATAACAATGTTATCTTAATTTTATTTGAACATATATTCTCATATTACTTGTTAATATTTCTTGTGCTATTTTAATGAATCTTATTGTAAAGTATGTTATAAAAATACTAAACTAACTTGATAAAAATTAAGTCAAAAATATTTTTACTTTTTAACTGGTGCAAGTTGGTGCAGTGCGGTTCAAAGTATAAACCGGCCGATGCGGTTTTAGTATAGAAAAATCTTAAACCACTATCGGTGTGGTGCGGTTCTGGTTCAAGATTTTTTAAGACCGGTACAATTCCAAATCACTAAAAAACCATAACAGAACCGCACCGCACCATTGCCATCCTTATACACATCTAAGAGAGCCCATCCTCATTTGATATAAAGGCAAGAGTCATAAAGTTACTTGAAGGTCCACCAGATTACTAGTTTAGCGGTCATCATTCAATTAACTAAGATATTTAATACCTTATGAATGTAGATTTGTTATAGCCGTGTATTTTTATAATGGACTCACCGAAGTGCTTGAGCTATAAAATTGCTGACAACACGCCCATCATCAATGTTCATACGGGGCCCATAAGTGTTGAAGATTCTAGCAATTCGTATTTCTGTAGAAGAACAGAATTAAGCGCCCAGCAGAATGAGTTGAGCTATATATAGGCAGAAACTTATTTTTAGTAGAGGGAAAGACATGTTACCTATGCCATGCTGCCTATGATAATCAAACATCAAAGTCTCAGCCACACGCTTCCCCTCGTCATAGCAGCTTCGAACACCTAGATTAAGCAAGATTAACAAACCAGGGTTATTATATAAGTATTTTTCTGCATAAAAGATTGTCAAAGTCTCAAAGACAATTTGAAAAGGGTACATGGGTATATGTTGATGTTTTGCATGTTACGTGTGTGTGGATTGTTCGGCAAAGTGACCTTCAAAAACTTGGTATGAGAAAGAATGGAGGCAGACTCTTATCTTGGTGACTTGTGCAAACATGAGAGATTGACAGAGGGAAAAAGACTAAATAGGGGTGAGTTTCTTGCAAATAACACACTAGTATTTTGTGATCAAGATAAATTTGATCGGTTATTCATTAATCTGATCCTAATGCACTGTTTTCACATCATGCTAAGTTGGCCTATAACTATCTTTTACAAAAATTGTGTCCTGTTATTAGCACTTGTAAAAATTCAAGATGATAATATACTGTTTACCAAAAAATCCTATATTTATCTGAGTCAGTTCTATATCTCAATATTCAACTACCATTTCCTTCCATTAACACATTTATTCTAGATACTATAAATGTTACAATGGTGAACCTATTGAAGTAGCTTTCTGTTGTATTCCACAAAGATGCAGTGGACTTACCTATTGGGTTAACATTACCCCAATAGCTCTCAGGTTGAGGATGCACAAGTGGGTCACCATAGACCTCTGAGGTTGAGGTAAGCAAAATTCTGTACAGTATACACAATTGTCATAAATTAGTAGGGTACAGGAGCACATGCTACACTGCTACAGAGGCCTATGTAAAGTTTCTGATGCATAGTGAAGTTTCCTAACCTTGCTCCAACTCTCTTGGCAAGTCCCAGCATGTTCAGTGTGCCAATCACATTTGTCTTTATTGTCTATCAGAAAACAAGTTGCTCAGGTATTATTTAAAAATTTCAAATATGAAAGATGAAATGAGATAAAAGTATGCATGAAAAATGAAAATTCTGAAAGTTGCAGCTTTAGTCAAGCAGTGAATCTAATATATTATGTGATTATGTTCATGCTTGAGAGGACAAAAGTTACACATAAGTAGTCAAAATCCCACATATTAATTGAATAATAACAAAATATTAATACAGAATAAACACCTTCACAGGATTGTGTTTGTAGAAAATTGGAGAAGCGGGACAGGCGAGGTGATATATCTGATCAACTTCAATCAACAAAGGTTCTGTGACATCTGCAAAAAGTAATCCAGCATAAAATTATCATCTTAAGCAAGGCTCCTGATAATTTGATCATTTTAAAAGTAACGTAGGAAAAGGAAACAGGCCTCTAGTTATATCAATAGAGATAACATTATAGAATACTATGAGCAAGGCTCTAATGGAACATCCAATGGAATGAGAGTTGATATTCACAAGAATTAGGAAAAGAACACATAGGTTAAATATCATGGCCAACTTGGCTTATTATACATCAGCACTTATTTGACATATTCTGGTTTATAACTGAGTAGACAAGTGAGAATGTATGTCTCGGATGGAGTGGACCAAGTGGTCATATGCTGACTAGGTCTGCAGTCACATATACATAAGATTCTTTAGACAGTACGTGATGGCAACTTTACATTGTAATATTTTGGCTCATTAATAGCAACTCATCGGGGCATATTCCCCTGGATATTGGATAGAATTTGGATGACCAGCTCATACTAAGAGAAAGGAAAATGAGAAAGTACCATGACGAATAAGCTCAAATCTTGGATGACCAATCCATTTTCTAACATTGTCCTTTGAGCCAGTGAAGTAATTATCCGCAACAATTACCTGGGTCAGAAAATAAAAAAGATTGTACAATACTATCAAGACAAATGCATCTACTTATGGAATGTTTAGACAAGCTGAAATCATATGCTTTATTTTTATTTTAGATGGTCAACAATACCTAGGAGCTTACTATAACAAAAGATCCTGTTGTGCTTACCTCATTTTTTTCATTTTCCATCAACCTGTCCACTAAGTGCGAACCAATGAATCCAGCTCCTCCAGTAACAAGAATTCTCATATTGGACTGCCATTAACAATGGATAAAATTAAGAATAAATAATCCACAAAAAATTAAAATTAACAAAAAATAAATAATCCATACATCATTAGGGTGATGCATATATAATGGAAATAAATGCTCAAAGAGATAGAAGAAACACCCAAGTGACCTAACACTGATAACAATTAACTCTGCCGATATGCATAGGAATTACACCTGCTGAATCTAAATTAGGACAATTAGCATATTTCGCGATGCATCATAGATAGAAAACAAATGGATGCGAAGGATAAGATGCCACATTATATTCCAAAGCTAGTACATTCAGTCAAAGAACAACCTTTCTAGACTTTGTTTAAAAAGATTAATACTTTGATCAGCCGTACAGCATAATTCAGTAAGCAATGAGTTGTCCTGATATCCTTTAGATTGATAACAAAACGTAATTGGGATGATAGAGGTAAGCAAAATAAAACACGGTCCATTTATTATACAATGTGTATTGGCTTCTGATCAGTCTTTAATTTAATCTGTTTTTGGTGAAGATTTTTGTTTCTTGTTTCTAAACTTTAAAAATGGTAATATCCTATATGGGTTGAAATCCAATAGGCCTCAATTGTAAAAATATTGTCATGGCTTTGTGATATTTCCATCCAATGTTTGTAATAGAAAGTAAAGCACTTAACTTGGGACAGAGGGTAAACGTATAACTTTCAAAATAAATAAATAAAGTATACATATAACAAGGATATTAGAAAACAGAAGTCATGATCTTGATTTCAAAACAACATCATTGTATCTCTAAATTTTACCTGAAAAAATTTAGAGGAACGATGAGGTGATGGGGCAGGAGGTGTCTTCGTTGTTTGGGAGTCTCCATTTGAAGAACTCTTAGCCATTGATCAGACCTTTGTATACCTGCCACATTTTAAAACCAAATCCAGATTTATATCAAATAAATTGAGGACAATCCTACTAAACAACATAAACCCTTTTCAGCAAAACTTCAAATCCAACCAACATCAACATTAAAAAAAAAAAGTTCTTTCAACTTAATTCGCATTCAGATCAACACACAAGTCAATGCAAGATCAGGAATTCAGGAACAAAAGAATAAAACAATACACATTACAGACCTGATAGATTAAAAAAAAAGACCCTAATGTATATTGTTCTGATCCACGAAATAGAAGCTAAAAACACACTGAATATATAGAGATTGTATGTGTATTAATAATTAATGTAGGGGAGGGAAAAAGAAGGAACCAAGCACTACCACCAAACGATAGCAACTGGAATGTGGAGAGAGAAATTAAGGTGGAGTATGTATGAAGCATTAGTACATAAATAATTGAAAAAATCAAAAACAAAAAAGGAAAAACCACCAAATCGGAAGCTTCAAAATCACGAAACATACGACTTAATTATAGCTAATCATAACCGAAATTTATACTACTCCATATCTCACAGATCTGGGACAGGAATTCAAAATCATACCTTGGATAAAACCAATTCTCGGGATTTTCAAATACTAGGAGTAGGATTTTAGTAAATTAAGTTGTTTTTTAGGAGAGTCGTGCATGGTTTGATGCTAAATAATTTATTTATTTGTTTTGTTTTTTTATTTGGGGGAGTAGCGCGTTGTATGGCAGTACGAGTAAAGTTTGGAGTTGGACTTGGAGGTAGTAGAACCGGTGGATGGATCATCAACATCTCATTTAAATCGTTTTTAGTCTAAAAATGATCTTAATGAGATGTGCATCAATTTTAAGATTTTCAATATATATATATAGAAAGTGAATTTTTTTTGTTAGTTGACATTAGTTGGCATAAAAAATATTAGCTGATGGTATTTAAAAAATAGAGGAGGAAAGGAGAGAGAAAAGAGACTAAAAATATGCAAAAAAATAATTATAAGAAATAGAGAATTGTTACTAAAATTACGTCTGTTTAAAAAGTTGTAAAAGGTAATTTAAAAATAAAATTATTTTTTAATCACCGCATAAAATAAAATGAGTAGGTTTAATATGAGACGGAGAAAACAATACATTCTCTGTCCAGAATAAAAGTTTTGGTTGATTTTTTAAGCATATTAAAAAAAATGATAAAATAATAAAATTGTTTATATTTAAATTCTTATTTAATTGCATAATTTTTTGTATATGATTAGTGATACTTCATAATTATACATAAAGAATAAAAATTAGCTGATGGTATTTAAAAAATAGAGGAGGAAAGGAGAGAGAAAAGAGACTAAAAATATGCGAAAAAATAATTATAAGAAATAGAGAATTGTTACTAAAATTACGTTTGCTTAAAAAGTTGAAAAAGTTAATTTAATTTTTTTTTTTTTTAATCACCGTATAAAATAAAATGAGTAGGTTTACTATGAGACGGAGAAAATAATACTCTCTGTCCAGAATAAAAGTTTTGGTTGATTTTTTAAACATATTAAAAAAGATGATAAAGTGATAAAATTGTTCATATTTAAATTTTTATTTAATTGCATAATTTTCATAAAGAATAAAAATATAATAATTAATACTAGAGATATAATAGATAAATTATTATAAAAAATAAATTATTTAAGATAAATAAATATTTAATTTAAGATTATGTAAAATAATAATAAAGATTTTTATTTTAGACGGAATGAGTAGTCATTGGTCGAACAAGTTTCGAGGGAAATGAATAATATTACAGTGAAAGCACATGGGAGAAAATTATCATGTTTGCCTACTATTATGCAATTGCTATATTAATCATAGGCCATAGCAACTTATTGTACATGTTTACATTACACCATTATTTTCATTACCCAATAAAGCAGCCTAATAAATTGGTATATGGACGTTTGTCATTTACTTGAAAAAACATCATTGTTATTGTCTCCTATAAACTTAAGTAATTGAAAAAGTAAAAATTGTTTATTTGATAAATACAAAAAAAAAAGAAGAGAGAGTTAGACTTTAATACAAATCAACTGTTAATTATTTTATCACTTGAAAGATTGAATCATAATTCAAATGTTTTTTAGTACTCAAAATAGTAATAAAGGTTATTTATTTTTTTATAGTACAAGTCATAATTCAGCAGGTGTTAGAAAAGATTAAAGGTAATTTTTTTTTTTGGTTCTCTTTCTAATCCCTTTCCTAAATTCTCTTAGGCTATATTTGTTTACAAAAAATATATTTAGGATGAGACTATTCGTATTAATTTAATACTATTTCGTACTATTTTATTTTATAATGGAGGGTTAAATAGTCCTATAAATTATTTTTTTTATCATTCCTAAGACTATTTATATGAGATTATATAATCCTATGAAATATTTAAGATTAATAGTTCCCTTTATTTAAAGTTATTAAATGACTTTATGAGACTATTAGTCTAACATTAAAGGATTAATAATCCCCTGTTAAAGGATTAAATAGTGTAAAATAGTATTAAATTAACATAAATAGTCTAATTTTAAGTATATTTTTTACAAATAAATATAGCCTTAGGCTTTTATGATAAAATGTATCTTTAGAATTAAATTGTAATGGTATACGTTAATAAAGAATGTTTTTAGTAATCTTATTTGAAAAATGTGAAAAGGTTTAACCGCCATATTTAATCCATCTTGTGGCTGTAGTTTAGTGGTAAGAATTCCACGTTGTGGCCGTGGAGACCTGGGCTCGAATCCCAGCAGCCACATTTTGTATTTTCTTCTAGCTTTTTTATATTTCTACTTATTTGTCATTTTTTTTAGCATTTTATTATTATTATTCTTTCTAATAGGGCTTCTATTAGTCATGGGTAATAATATTTTGCTTATTATAAAATTATTATTGATTTTTAAAAATTAATTTAAATATTTTTAAATTTAAAATAGATAGAATTCATTAAGATTATAAAAAAATAAATCTTACAAAAAATATAAGGTTCTATCTTTCTACAACTTATACTTCTTTTTCCTCCCACAATGTCTTTCAAAAAGAAAAGAAAAGAAAAATGTCATAGTTTATGTGACATGAAGTAATGAGAGATCATGTGATGAATGGAGGTTTTTCTAAATAAAAGGGTCGAAAAATATATTTATTATCATGTAACAATTCTTTAGTAGTTTGTTTTTTTTGTTTAGTTCTTTAACTACTTCTTTTTGTATATTTTATTCTCAAATTTTATAAAAAATAATCAAATTAATTAGAAGACTAAATAATTATTTTATGGAGACTAACGAAAAATTTAATTGGGATCTCAAAATTTTGGTAACATTGAAAAAGTACGTCTCTAGAGGAAGACAACTCAAGAACTTAATTTCCATTTCTTAAAAATAGGTACAATTTTGATGAATTAATTGTATAGCGCATCTATCTTACAGGAAATTTCATACAAATTTACATGGCTTGAAGGATTCTCCCACTGTATAAGTTCCGTGATTGCCTTCTCCATCTCTTTTGTTTCTCTTACTAAACTAGTCATGCAAAATGCTAGAGCACTCAACCCTAAAACCATTTGTCTCTTAATCATCTCCTCTTCACCTTCACCAGCAGCATGGACTTCAGTAAGAATTTCTTTCGAATTTTGAAGACAAGAACTAATGATCTTTTCAATCTCATCCTCCACGTCAAAATTACCAGAAGATGTTAACATAATCGGAAAAGATGATTTTCCTAACTCAAGATCAAACGATACGTTGTTCTTTTGAAGCTCCTTTTCGAGTCTTGCAAGTGATTTGATCAAAATGATTTCCTCGAAACATTTTAATGAAGACCCAACCATTCCCTTCAAAAGTTCAAGGTCACCATCTAATTGTGTCACGATTTCTCTCCAAACATCACCATCCATTTTCCCTAATTCTTTTTGGATGGATCCAATTGCATGAGTCCCAAAAATCAAGAAATCCCCCATCTTTGATAATGACCCCAATAACTTATTATATGAAGCACCATCAAAAGGCGAAAACCAAAAATTTGGCTCCACCTCTGCCTCTCCAATAAATTTCCTCAGCTCATTTACATGAAATTTGAGCCCCTTTTGCCTCTCTTCCAATTTGTCCATGCAAGATTGAGATAAATTTATCGTCCCAACGCACTCGTGCAACAATTTGAGACTTTTGGACAGCTGAATTTTTGCTAGAGTTGATGCTCTTGTGGGATGAAACACAATATCTACCATTATGGAACAAGATAATCCAATAAAAGTTTCCATAATTCTAGCAATGGCAAAATCACTAGGAGTGCCAAAATTCTTCCTGCCCAAAATTAGTACTGCTCCAATCACAGCTGAAATCCCTCCGGCCTGGCCATACATTCGGCTACGCCTTAGAAGGGTGGTGAAAATGAACCAAGGAAGAAGAGATATGAATCTTAATTTGACATATTTTTCAAAAACAAAGCACCCCAATACTCCATAAACAGTTCCCAATACTGTCCCTTGGGCTTTAATATTAGCAACCTTAAATGTTGCTTCTCTTCCTGATGCTAAGCTTATAGCCACAGGAAGTCCAGCCCAATATCCATCTTCCTTGCTATATATTAAACCAAACAGAACAGCAAAAAATAAAGAAAGTGAGCATTTAAAGGCTGACACGAACCTTTTATTGCCCCAAATCCCTTCAAGAAAGCTTTTCTTGTTTTTACCCGAATCGGTTGATTTTGCTGCTTTTTGGGGAGGATTATATGATGAAGTGACTAGTAATTTGTTCTGGAGGAGTTTGAAGCAAAATAAGAAGAAAAAAGAGGGTAAATCTTTCTGGCTTGCTGGTGGTGAAATGGTTTGAATTGTTTGGAGGGATTTCATTAGATTATCTGCATTTGATTCTTGGACAGTGGACAAGTTAAATGGCATGCAGTTCTTTAGTTGTGTAAAGGTTAAGTGAATGAGCTCTTCAAGCTTATGCAAACCATCTTTGAGCTCTGGATTTAGCATTTGGACAGGAAATGAGTGGCAATTGGATAAAGCAATCGACATCCCCTTTAATGGTGTCTCTATTTCTTGGAATCTCTCTCCGGGGTTTGTGCAATAGGGCTTCAAGAATTTGATTGGAGGTCTCTCCCATTGCATGCTTTCCTGTTTATGAGACAAAAAGAGTCGATTAGAAATTTAATAAATTAAAATATTTTTTTAAAAAATGAGTCCTATTTGACTTTCAAACATATTGAGAACAAATGTACGTACACTAGCAAACCTTAATTTGAATACGCATAAACAAAAAATTAAAGAAATCAAATAAGACTTTTATTTTTGGACGAGAGGGAGTAAGAAAATGTATGCTATAAAATGTAAAGGAGCTTACTTGCTTGGATTTGATATTTTGGAGAAGTCTGGTTCCTGTAGCAGCCATGGACTTAGCTTGAGAGATCAATGCTACAACAGATGTGTTATCTTCTTCACAAAATGCCTTCACAAATAACTTTAATCTTTCTGAAACATTTTCCGCAAAAAGTCCGCAGTTCTTTTTTACCTGCCAATCAAGACGAAAAATACAAATTAATACACAAGATAGTACACTCCAAACAACTAAATATATATGTAGTATGCAACTAACAAAATCCAAAACTTTGAAACATTAACTTATGAAGAAATTGAAAAGCTTTTAAATAAACAAATTGCTTCACTTGAATCACCCTTACAAATAATCTTAAAAGAAACTTAAAGACGTATTTTCACAAATATTTTTGATAGTTTCACAAGTGCTCTTTTAATGAATAGTAATTTTTTTTTTATATATACGTAAAAGTATCTTCTTCTATAGGCTAAAAATCTTAATTTTATGAAAAGAGTTATGCGTAAGAAAAAAACCAATTTAAGACTTCTTTTAAGTAGTAAACGTCATAAAAATTGTGTTTCGTTAATTTTGTTTACCATCATTTTTGGTGAAGCTTGAATATGCAAGTCTATCATGAAGACGAAGTTGGTTAGGGTAAAATTGGTATCAACTTCATCGTAATAAATTTTTAATATTTTTAATTATATTGTATTGATAAATTATCACTCTCTTTTAATAACATATTTTTTTATATTTAATATAATAAAAAATATTAAGAATTTATTAAAATAAAGTAGGTGCCAATTTTACTCTAACTGAATTCCAGCAAGGCACTGAATCCCAGCAAGGCACAATCACAGTGAACCCACTGCAGACGACCGTAAAATGCAATGCATGCATTGAACACGTCATACCCCCGAAATGAGTGCAATTAAAACTTAACTTCAAAAATAGTTAATAAGAAATTAAATTAGTCTTATCAAAGTAAACACATATATATATATATATATATAGAAAGTATTATTATTTATTACCTCACAACAAGCCAAACTTGGGAAAGGAAACAATAAGGCCAAGACACAAGCCAACACTCCAACGGCCGTACTATTTGCCACGTGTACAGGATGCATTACAGGTTCAGTACGTACACCGTTAATAAAACCTGTAACATACACCAGCACAATTTGCCCAAGTGCTATTCTCTTAGCCACCAAGTGTGTGTTTTCCGGCAGCACCACCACAAATGCACCGAGCGCCACCGCCACAGAGGTGATGGTTGTCGTGAGATTGGCCGGCCCAAGAGCCCACAAGAACAAGATGGCCGGCCCAACCCCTTGGACCGTGGCATAGAGAGCGTGCCAACAGCCGCGAAACGTGTCACCCAAGGTAGCGTCGGTTATTATAAGGATAACCGTCACGTAAGAAAAAGCCGGCAGTGTTACGTGGCGGCGGAGGGTGGCGGGGCCGTAGAGGGTGGTGCAACCGACAATGGTACAAGCTAGAGCAGTACGGAAGGCGGAGGATAAGCATGATTTCCACACAGCTCGAGTTCTATCGGATCGTAGGTTTAGGGTTTGCATTTTCAGTTTGAGTAATATTTGTGAAATTGATTAAACATAAATAAACAAGTCAACAATTTTTAGGGAGTTTTGAGCTTGAGGGGAGAGGTACAAAATTTTGAGGGTGAGAAGGGGTTTTGGTAGCTAGATAGAGGATGGAGAATTAAAGAGAGATTCCTAGATATGCCGGGCATATATAGTTTATTTATATAGCGGTCTGCTTAATAAAAAAGAACCTATGGTTTAATTTGTTTGCAAGCAGAAAGTAAATAAAGGATGATTTTGTATGAGCTAGTATAGGTATTTAATATGTGTAATGGAAAAAAACTTTTTTCCCACCATCTTTTTCTGTATGACTTCAATATTCTTGGCTGTTGCTCTCTCCACCAAGATCTCATCATAAAGTGGAGTGGATTTTGGTAAAACGTATATAATAAGGATATATGCGTGGATGCATAGATTTTCTTGGGTTCCCAATATATATATATCAATTAACTTTAATCTCTGGATTCTGCAATTCTAAAATAAAAGACCACTTTTAGAAGTTCAAATTCTTACTGAGATTTTGTGCATTAACTTGCTACTATGCTTTCAATTTTCATTGTGAGAGTGTTAAAAAGAGAAAAATGAATTCCGGTTTTAATTATATTTTCTTTTAACCTTTCAAATGTCCTGATCAAATGGTTATTGCATTATTTTAAACATAATACATTGATTTCGGGCTGCTTGTTTCAATATGTTGGGACCAAAAATAAGTGAATAAGTCCAAAAAATATATCTGAGCAAGAATTTGATTTTTTTTTTTGGATAATTGAAAAAATAGAATTTTTTGTATTTTAGACACTTCTACAATCATAAAAATAATTTAAAAAATCAGGACACCTAAATAATGGTAATTATTTTTTACTATTTATTTCACCAATGTGATCCCCATTATTGATGGACAAATTTATTTGAAAACAGAGCTCTTTTATCTTTATCGCAAAATTAGACCTACTATTAACGTCGGCTTCTCTATCGCGTTAGGTTTGCTGCTTAGTTTTTTAGAAAACAAGTAATATTTTTCGAGAATCATTTCAAAACATTGAAATAAAGTTTGTACTTTTGTTTAATTAGTACTATTCTTCTCCTGGATGACTAAGGTCGGGGAGGAACAATTCTTACATGACACTGGTTTGTCCTCCTCACTGTTTTGTGGAATAATTTTTGTTTTCATCTTTAACATTTGGATGGTAAACATATACTGAATCCAATATCCACTTTTATTAACTATATTCCAACTCTTCAACATGCATCATGTTAATGGTTGGGGCATAAAAACAAAAATAACATCACTTTGGGGGTAGCAAAGATTAATTTTTAATTTGTTCATTTGATATATAATTCATGCATCCATTAAGTGACAAGCGAATAAATTAAAGTAATCTTTTGAATCCAATTACTGTATAAATCAGTAAATTTATCGGAACCACAAAATATTATCTTATTAGTTAATTTGCAAATGCATGTCCAATACAATTTTGTCTGAATGTCATTTATATCTTTCCAAGTTGTCACTCACTTTCAAAATCGTTCCTAAAGCTTATTTTTCATCAATTTGATCCTTAAAGTGACATTTTTGTCGTTTATGTTCTTTTTACTCGAATTTAATGAAATCCGTCCAAAATTCGACCTGAACCAACTTATTTTGGGCAAAGTTGTTTTTTTATGGCAAATTAACTCCCAAAAATATATTTTAATTTTTCTACAAATTAAATACCAAGGACAAAAAAGTAATAACCTAATCATAAATAAATACAATATAAAATGATAAACAAAATCATATTCATTCTTCATCTTCCTCCTACCTGCTAACGACCCACATTTCATCTTCTTCGTCACCTTAATTGAAACCCGACCCCAACTCAAAATCATGAGCCATTACAAACATCAATAAAAAGGAAGTATTTAAAAACCTCAACCTATAATCCTAGATTCAGATATGAACAAAGTAAAGAAAACTTCCATGGCTTCTAAACCACCGCCCCCCACAATCGCCCCACAACCATCACTGTAATGACCAAAAGAATTATGTAATATAACTATTGATGAAATGAATATTAATTCAAAATTTCTTTGTGCACTTAAGCTTATGG
Organism: Hedera helix; assembly: GCA_947179155.2. Lineage (NCBI taxonomy): Eukaryota > Viridiplantae > Streptophyta > Magnoliopsida > Apiales > Araliaceae > Hedera > Hedera helix. The sequence goes on from OX359276.1 coordinate 39,832,476, forward strand.
ATTGTGTGTGTGTATAGATATGTAGATTTAATGGATGAATAAAGAGAAGGATTAGTTAATAAATTAACTAATCAAGAGGTTAAGAGCTTGAGTTATGAATTAACTTAGCTTGAATATTGACCTTAAGTGACAATGTAAGAGACCCAAGTTAAATTATAAATTAAGCCTCATGAGAAGATTAAGTGATTTAATTAAGTAATTAATTAATAGACTAGCTTAAGTGTATATTTAATTGGTTAGTTCAATATGGGTAATTAAAATTAACCCAATAGAATAAGAAGCCTAATGAAAGATAATTTGTTATAAGCCTTGTTGGCAATTAATAGAGTCCAAGCAAATAAGTGATTTAGCTAATATATATTGTGTGGCACAATGCATGTTTAAAAATGCTAATAAGCTTAGGCCTAAAAATCCAAACTATTGGCCCAATGTAGGACCAATGTTTAGGAAGTTGGGATATATATATATATATATATATACAAAGATATAAAAAAAAAAAGGGGGGAGAGGACCTAAAATTCGTTCACCCCCTCCCTATATCCCCAATTTCCTTGAGCCTTGCAACTTTAAGCCATGTGAAGAATAATTATAACTTAGAGCATGGCTAATTGTCTTCAAAGCAAGATTAGTTAATTTATATTTACCAAACCTTGTTAGTCCATAGGTTGTTATCTAGTTAGGTGTATAAGTATACATGTATATCCATATATATGTGTATTTATAATTCTCCTATAAATAGAACACCTTAGCTCATTTGGAAGAAGTTTAATGCATTTGAGAGAATTCACCAAGTGTTGGGAGAGTTAGTGAGTAAGAGGGAAAATAGAGAGCTTGAAAGAAATTGTTAAGTGTAGATAACACTTTGTTGGAGCAAGGAAGAAGAAGGTGGAAAACCTAGTCAAGTTTATTGCAAAGAGAAGAAAAGTATCAAAAATGTATAAAAATACTCTAACCCTAAACCTTTAGTTAAGTTAGAATATTTTAGCTTGTAGTATGTATATCATGCTTGGTTGCGGGAGAATCTTTGTGTGATGGGAATCATGATGGATTTTGAAGGTATAAGGTGATTTTGAAGGAGTTTATGTGCTTAGATTATAGCTTGTGATGTAAATGTATGCATAAGATGAGCATATATGTTAATCTTTGTGATAAAATGGTTTTTAAGTAAAACAATTTAAGATGTATAGCTTGTATGTGATAAATTTATGAAATACGAAGATAATCCAAGTGGAATGAAAAAAAAATTGAGTTAAAATGGATTTGTTATGATTTTTCTTGTAAAATGTACTGTAGTGTAAACCCTACAAATTTGATCCATGATTTGGTTAAATAAATGTGTTTAATTTGGTGTGAAACCCTTAGATTTTTAGCAAAACATGTAATAAACTAGTTGTAAACCAAATATGAACTCATTTGGATGTAAAATGAACAAATTGTGAACCTTTAAATCAAGAGAAGTCAAAATCGACAAAATTAAAAAATAATGAAAAACTAGGGTTTTGATGGCTGTAGGAAAGGCGTGGTAGCGATGGGCCTAGTATAATTTTGAGTGCGACAACGTCGTGCCAAATTTTGAATTTTGGGCGAGGCAACGCCAATCCTAGTTCATTTTATGGTGCAGAAGCGCCGGTCAGGCAGATTTGAGAAATAATGTAATGACCAAGAATTTCAAGTAATAATTTTTTAAAAAATAAAAATTATGTGCATTTATTTTGTGTAAATTTATGATGATGCAAATATATATGTTATTATTTGAACTAAAAATGAAAAGGAAAGCCAACGTACGTGAGCTTAATTGAAAATGATGGTGATAGACGTATGCAACGTGACACGAAACGTATTTCTCTAATGGACCTAATTAATTAATTTAATTAAGAAACGAAAAGAATGACCATGTGCTTTAATTAATTAATTAATTACGTGGGATAAGATTTAATTATGAAATTTAATATTGAATTTGATTGGATATATGATTTTGTTAACTAATTATGCAATTTAATTAATTAATGAATATATGGAAGAAAGATTCAATAATTATTTTATTGACCCAACTATTAAATTAGCGTGTTAGGCGGGTGACATTTTTATTATATAAGCCAAATGGATTGGTTATTTAAACTCATGTTCTAATTAATTAAATTTAATCATTTTGAAGCAACCTAAGCCCAACTTGATGATATAGCAGTCCAATACATTATTATGTAGCATTAGTTATAATTAAACCCAATCTTTGACACAACAAAAAGGAGATTACATCAGCCACATAACAACCCATTTCCTTGATTTCAATTGTGCGTGAATCATCAGCCATGTCATTCAGATTGGGACAAAATCAGCAGCACGAGAAGTGCACGTGAACAATCATTTCTTCAGCACTTTTGTAGCACCCAAGAGAGCAGTTGTGTATGGAAGTTTGCCTACCCAATGTGCCATTTTCGGTAGCCAAGAAGAGTTATGGGCAGAGCATTTTGGTTGCTCTAGGTTGCAGCTGTGATGAGGGGGTATAGAGTTGATGATAGAGACCATAGTTAGTTTGCAATGACTGATTTAATTAGAAAGGTTCTAGCTGCAAATACTCAACCCTTAGTCATCCAAACATTTACCTTATTTGCTAAGTGTATGAAGAGAACATAAAGAGAGAGAGAGAGAGAGAGAGAGAGAGAGCATTTCGGGTGACAGATTAGGAAGAAGGGAGGCTTGTAATATCAACTCTAGCTTTTATCTATAACAACTAAGATCAAGCATCACTTAGCAGCCCCACTCCTTAAGGTTTAAAAGTCTTATATACTCAAACTCTTAGACTTCTTAAATTGCTAGTTATTGTGTTGATTCTTGTGTAGTGGAAAATTATTTATTTTGGGGGGTCATGAAGGACCCGGTGATACAAGGTAAATGATATAGTTGGGGTTTATGAACTCTATGTGTCTATGTATGTGTGATGTGCTATAGATCAATACGTGCATGCTAGGTGTTTGATAAAGGTTCTCAGTGAAATGTTATTCTAAGATTTGTTATTCAAGAGTTATTTTCAAAATAAATAATTTTTAATATGCTATAAGTGTCATGTTTGAATCCATGAAAAATATGCATGTGACATTCTGTGAGAGTTGTATTGATGTGTTAAACATAATTCATGTAAAGGAGGCATGTGTATTCATATGTGTTTTATGAGTCTAAGTGATTATTTATGAGTTGAGAAAATGCATGATAAGTGATTGTTAAAGGTCCTAGAAGAGGGGATTTCTTAAGCTTTGCGTGTTAAAGAATGCGTTCTTTCATGATTCAAGAAACATATATGAATGAAAGCATGTAATATTAAAAAGATCCAATTGTGGCTTTATATGCATGAAAAAGGTTTCAACACTAAATATTGTCAAACGTGGAAGTGAGTGAAGAAATGCATGTTAGAAGTTTGAAAAATAAGTGTCTATGTGAGGTATATGATGATTGAGATCACTAGTATGCCTTAAAACATCAAAAGTTAGATAATTTGTTGAGTGTTGAAAATCTGGGTAGAGCGCAGCTGCGCCCGGGAGGACCGCAGCTACATCTAAACTTTCTGTTCGAATTTTTGTACTAGAGCGCACCTGCGGTGAACTCAGTGCAGTTGCGCTTGAGTCCAGCGCAGCTGTGCTCAATCATGTTATTTTTAGGTTGCGTTTTTTTTCTTCATGTTTTTGTTATGTGATTGTCATGCATGCCTATATGTGAGCTAGTTGACTTGCATGAATAATATAACATGTAATCTAAAACTAAGTTGGCTATAAGTATGAAAATGAACCAAATTAGTAGGTGTTTTGAAGACTTAATACTAAGTCATGAACTACGTATCAAAGGAAATTAACCAATATGATTTGTGGTATGTGTAAGCATATATGAGAATGATTACTAGCAATATGAACCAATGCGCATAAGCTTGATTGATAAATTGTCATGCACTATGTGTTTAAGATAGTCAAATTATATGAGTAGACGATAAATGTTATGTGTTATGTGAGTTATAACCGATATAGGTATGATTGATTGTAAGGTTACGTGTTAGGTGTAAATTGAACTTGTATATTAAATCTAGCACGTATCAAAGTTCAATAATCAAATTGATGTCTATGACCTAAACTAATTAGTGGGTCGACATTGTAACTATGTAGGCAATAGGCGTAACGAAGTATTAATGTTAAGCGTAAACAATGACCGAGGCAAGTTTCTTTTACTTATGCACACTTTATTATTTTATGCAAATGTTTTAAATTCAAATATCTCTATTCGAACTCGTTATTCAAGGTTCAAATATCTGTTATGTCATGATCGCATTTACGTGCATTTCAAACGTCATTCAGTTATTGAACTGACTTTAAGTTTTAAAGTCCTTTTGCATAAACTGTTATAAAATACGAGTCTAAGTCATTGTTCGGCTAGATCAATAATGCCCTGATAATTCGAATTCTATAATTCTTAATGATAAACCAAACCATATTGTACTGGTGTTGTATCTGTTAAAGCTTAAATGAACAACCCTCATAGTAGGAGCTTAAAGTTACGAATTTGGATATAATTCCTATATGGCGTGGTTGTGTCGCTAGATGTTTTATATTTTGCACAATGTATTCGTACGATGGGCTGATCCCCCAAAGTACACATCTTTGGTTATTATCAATTGTAATATAAATTGTTAATAGTCTTAACGTTATCGATTTTATGGCCATTGGATATTGTCATTTTTTATTTAAATGTTAATAATCCTAACGAAGTCTAAGGTCACTTGATCATAAGCATGCAAATTCTTCATTTTTGAAATCTAAAGTAAATGTCTATACATCTTTTATCCTCCATTGACGTTCAATTGTCGAAGTTATCAGAAAAGTTACCGTTATTCCTGATTATAATGTCATAAACTGTTTTACATACTTGCTGAGTCATTCGTTGCTCACACTTGCTTAAAACTAAACCTTTCAGTTAAGCCCGAGATCTCGGAAGGTTCCAAGAGTAAAGGAAAACCCAAGAAGTAACATTATTTTTTTTCCGTTTTAGTTTAATTATGTTTATTCAAATTTTTTTATTATGATGTCACGTTTTGTAATAAATGTTAGTTAACCTGAGATTTTATGTTTTCGTAAGATGAATAATGTATTTAATGATTAAATGGGTAGATAGTTGTGTGTTGGATGTTGTATCGTGAGCACCAAACTCGGGATTTAGAGAACCCGGATTTGGGGATGTCACAAATAATTCGACTCGGGTCGGGTCAAATTAATTCTGGTCGTATCCGGGTCAAACCAGTTCGGGCAATTTTTTTTCAAATAAATAATAATAAAATAAAATGAATAAATAAAACATAAACATACACAAATAAAATAATAATAAAGATTATTTTATTTGTAAATGGTAAACGTAAATTGAAATAGATGAAAAATGAAACAAATAAAATAGATTATTTTATTTGCGAAGATAAATTAAAATAAATAAATAAATGAAGTGTAAACAAATAAGATAATAATAAAGATTATTTTATTTATGAGATTGGATTATGAAAGTGAATTAAATAAATAAAGCATAAACAAATAGAATAATAATGAAGAGTAGTTGTAGATTATGAACATGCAGATTAATTGCAATGGTTATCTTATTTGGGAAACCATGTATGGAATTTAATAATTAAACAAATGATAATATTGACAGCTAAATAAAATAGTGAATAAGAAAGGATTAAACAAATAAAATACTAATGAAATTTATTTTATTTGTGAGTCTTGGTTCTGGAAATTCATAAATTGAACATATATGAAGTTATAGATTGCATTAGATTGTTATGAGAGATCCGATATAAATTATTCGTTAGAACGATTTATGATATGTGTAGGTTATACAAAGGAAGAGAACTTAGAGATTATTAGAGACGACAATCTAGGCAAGTTCTCTTAACTTGTACACCTTTATTATTTCGTACAAGTAACTTAAATGTCATAAATATTGAAGAAAATGCTTCATATTGGACTTGAACATAATTGTTGCATTAATCAATTGCTTATGAAAGTATTATTAGATCATGAAATTGTTGACATTGAAAGTTTTAAATGCCTATGAGCTATTTTGAAAAGTAAGTTTATGTCATTTGATCCAGCTAGACATATGATGAATGAAATGTTAAATCAATCTTATTTTAAAAGTTATCTAAACCAATTGTCTTGGTGCGGACTCTATGATAATGCTGAGATGAACAACCCTTATAAATGGGGAATTAAATTATGTCGGAAAGCCAACTCGTGCGCTATGTTTAAATTTTATGCATAATGTAAGGTACGACGTGGTTGATCACCTCATGTACCTGTTATTATTTGAATGTTTTTTAGTAAAACATCGTTAATCCTTCTAAGAGTTCACGGTCCATAATAACCACTCAATAATAAAACATCCAAACTCTGAATATGTTGAAATTGATTATTTTTGATTTATTCAATTCATGTAATTAATTATCATTCAGTTGCTAAGAAATTCCTGATCATGATTCCTATTCATTTTTTGCCTATACTTGCTGAGCAACCCGTTGCTCACTCTTGCTTAATGATAAATGTTTCAGTTAAGACCGACCAGGCTAAGAGCGTTGTCAAGGATAAGAGTAAAGGCAAGGCTGTCGAGTAGTTAATGTAAATGTTAATCTCTGTATTAAATATTAATGTATAAAAATAATGGTAATTTTTGTGTTAAGATTTGGAATGTATTAGTAAAGGTTGTACGAACCCGAGATATTTATATTAAGTTATTTAATATCATATAATATAATTATTTATCGAATGGGTAACTATGTGTGATGGATGTATTTGTATCGTGAGCACCAGATTCGATGTACATGTATATGGATTTGAGGGCGTCACAATCGCTCCACGACTACAACCTCACCAACACTACTAAGTATAGCCCCAAACCTCAAGTTACCAAAAACCCATCGTATAGTTAAAAAAGAAAACGAAAAGAAAAGGAGAGAGACGAGGAAACAATTTAGATCTCGGAGTTCTTGCTCTGTCTGCTTCGGCGCCAGAACTCGATGAGATTTTTTAGTACGGATAGAGTTTTGGATAAGCGTTTGTAGGTGATTTTTTCAGAGCCCCATTTTTTGATCTAGGTTTTGGAGCCCCACCGACAATCGCAGAGAGAGAACTAGAGTTTGGCGTTGTTTTGGCAGAAAGAGCTAAATCGTTGGGATGTGTAGGAAAAAGCGGAGATTTCAGAGGGATTAAGGAATGGCAGGATGCTGAGCTAAACATCTTTGGGGAAGTCGTAGAACGAAATTGAAATCAGTTTGCTAAGATTCGCCATCGATTTTGCTTGATTTAGGCTTGATTGAATACGAGATTTGTGTATTTAATAAATTTGAAAAACAAAAATAGAATACAGAAAGATGATACTTGGCGGCGGAAGAAGGAGGCGGTGGTGGTGATGGTGATGTGGGTAAGATTCTTAAAAAGTGCGAATAATTTTCTGTTTGTCTTAGATTTGGACTAAAAATTTCTAATTTCTTTTGGCTGAAAATAATATTTAATTTAAAAACTTTGTAATTTTTTTAATAAAAAAATTGACTTAGTTTTGTTCTCTTTTTATTGATTTTGGTATTTTAATTTTAATTTCTATTTTTAGTTTTAGTTTTTTTTTTTAATTTCTAATATTAATAATAAATATAATGTTAAAGATACTTTTACCCTTAAAAAAAAAATTGGTCGGGTCTAATTTTAGGCTGATTTCAGTAAATTCGGGTAAAAAGAACGAAAACGACAAAGAATATTATTTTAAGGATTAAATTGACCAATAATAAATTTTAGAGAGACTTTAAAAGTGAATAACAACTTAAAGGGATATAAGTGACATTCAACCTTATAATTTTACTTAGACAACTCATTTGAGTAAGGTTTAGCAACTCAGCTCATTTGACAAGTTGACTGGGGGAATGATTACTTTAATTAAAGAATGTGTTAATTCTATAAAGATCTTTTGAACCTCTTCTGCATGCATCTCGCATAGGGGGAGGGGGAGGGGGGTGTTGAGCTTTGTAATAAAATATAACTTGTTATCAATGAAATAGCCTTCCCCAATGTCTATATATATTCTAGATTAGAACACAAGTAAAACTTGCCTTTATCTCAAAGGCTAAAATAACAGTCATTCTTTTTCTTAAAGGTTTATAGAATCAATAAAGATGGATAAATATATTGGACAAAATCGTAACAATATTGTTCGAAAAAACTTTTGGAAAGTAAAATTTTACTAATATTGTTGCTTACTAAAATATATATATATATATATAATAAAAACCAAAAGAACAATTCCAAAGTCGCTAGGGTTAATTACTAGCTATACGAACAGTGCTAGCTATTCCTCAGTGACATGCATATGCAGTTATACTAGCTGCCTAGCTTTGGAAGCAAATGGCGTGCAGACTACAGATAGGCTATTGGGTAGTTGTGTGTCCCGGCCGTACGAATAGTGTACTTATTGCGCTTAAGGTAAGAAAAAATGGGGAATATTTGTTTACTCCCTCGGAAATTTCCACTTGACACAGTTGTATTCACTAAGCACTCTTTTCTCAGGTTGTTGATGCAATTATTTACTCCGTATGATAATGCTATAACTAGCTTGATTGAGGCTGAAAAGTAAAAATTAAATCATTGGTTCCAAAAAGAAAATTACATTCGAGAACACATACGATATAGCAAATTGAGTGCGATATAACAATATTGTTTTTTAAAGATAATTGGGTACTTCAATACATTTTAAAAAAATTCCTACAAAATATATTTTTTAATATTATTTAAATATTATGATATAATAAATGTTTCTAACAATGCCTTCAGTACTCTTCAATAGTGAAACTTGTCTCCTTTTGGCTGGAAGTGGTTTAAAGTTTAAACACCAAAAATGTTCACCAAAATCATACATGGGCTATATATAGGAAGTACTTGATGTTCTTAGTAGTGTGTGTGTGTGTGAGAGAGAGAGTGAGAGAGTTGACCTATGTAAATTGTAATGTCTGACATGCAAATTGCGGGTTTTTATTTTTTTATTTTTGAGGAAAAGGAAATTAATTAAACATGATAGAAATAAATTTTAGATACATCCCTATATATGATTTATTTTTATTTTTCCTAAAGGTGAATGAGACACTTATGAAGTTGAAAAATAAATATTGGAGGACCCTAATTTAAAGAGAGTTAAAATTTGATATATTAACAGTGTATATACAAACGCTGTTAGAATCATGACATGTCATTAAAATATGAAAAAATTTATTTAACATAAATAATTTATTAATAATATGTTATAATTCTAACACTGCTTGTGTATGACTTAACATAGTATCAAATTTTAATTCATTTTAAAAAAACAATAGAGATCTACTCTAAACAAATAACTACGTGTTCGGCCCATTCTGTCATGATAATTATCCAAAGTTGTGATTATCTTTGGAAATGCCCTAAACGTTTTAGCCTTATCCTTAAGTAGAATGCAATAAATCCATTATGGATACAAGTAATCTAAACGTTTAACCTCATTCTTAATCAAGTAAAATGCAATAACCATTAAATATTTAAATCCTTATCTAACTTTGAAAGGCCAAGCTATGTGATTAGGCAACCCGTTAAATGGATACCTCAAAAAGCAAATAGAATATCCAAGACAATAATTCTTATGAGTAGTAAAGTTATTGTCTAGCGGTAATAATCTTAATTAGCCAAGAGTTGATCGAAGTGGATTACCCTTGGATGTCCACTACGTACACCTACTTTTAGAGGACCCTTGCGTTGTGTAAATTTGTTCTTGAACCTTTGTGGAGGAGGAAGAGTCAAGGGGGCCATGGCTGATATTTTTAATATAATTATTAGGCAAGGTATGGTGCAAGAAGTTAGTTAAAGCAAAATGTGTGATCATCCTTTCTTCTTGTACGCTTAAAACAATAAAGTTAGTTGTAAGAAATATTTTTTTTTTCTCATGTCCAAAAATAAAAAAGAAAGAAATATTTGAGCTGTTCATTGCACCAAACCACATCAGCTATTTATAAGGTCTTAGGTTTATATATGTACATATTGGGCATCATCTATAATCACTACTAAATAAATTATTTCTCAACTAACCTATCTTGAGCTGTCCGTTTCAATATTTAATAGTCCAAATTAAAAAGGTATCATTATTATTCGTAATAAATTCTTGTGGTGAGTAATTAGTATCCGTAATTTTTTTTTGCTTATAGTAATAAGACTTAATTTTTTATCTACAAAAAGTTTTTGCGGATAATAATTATTTACTGTAAGAACTTATTACAGATAATAACAAAACTTTTCTAATCTGAGTCATTCAATATTATAACGGACGACTCAAGATGAATTAACTGTGAAATGATCCATAACCAATAGTAACTATATATATATATATATATATATATATGAGAGATCTAAAACATACATCTTAAATAACATACATTTTTTAAATAACATACTTTTATCAAAACGACGTCGTTTTGAAGATTTTTTTAAAAAAAAAATAATATTAAAAGAAGATATGACATGATGTGATATTCTGCGGCCTCATTTATTTATTTTATTTACGAAAATGCCATCAATTTTTTTTCAAAATGATATCGTTTTGATAAAAGTATGTTATATATTATTTAAGAAGTATATTTTTTAACCGTCCTCTCTCTCTCTAGATATATATATATATATATAAACAGAGTGGTCTCAAATCAATTTAGATTTCAATATCTAACGGTCTCAAATCAATTTAAGTTTTAACACTCAACAATCATTAATTTATCTCTCATTTCCCCCCCCCCCCCCCAATTCAACATCTTTTTAAAAAAAAATTATTCACTCACATTTTTCGCCCAAATCAAATTTACTACTACACTATAATAATAATAATAATAATAATAATATAGTAATAATTTAGTAATAATAATAATAATAATAATAACAATAATAATTATAATAATAGAAATAATAATAATAATAATAGTAATAATAATAATAATAGCAATAATAATTATAATAGTAGTAGTAGTAGTAGTAGTAGTAGTAGTAGTACTAATAATAATAATAATAACAATAATATTATTAATAATAATTACTATTATTATTATTATTATTAGTAGTAGTAGTAGTAGTAGTGTTATAACAATACTTTTTTATTTGAATTTAGAAGGCTTATTTTATACTTTTGGGTATATATGCAAAACTATTTTTTTTTTGAATTTTTACATCTTTTTATTTTTTCTTATTGGATCCCACCAAATGGCTTGCAGTACTATCCTTTTTTCACAGAAAATACTGTTCATGGATCATATTGATCGATGATTAGAGATACTGAAGGCAAATAAATGCTGTTAAACTTCTCATTCTATTTTGTCAATAAAGAAAATGTGTGTGGGATACCCGAAAATACTATATTACATAAATTTGAGCTCACTATCGTCAATCAATTAATTGCTCAAACCTGTCAAGAATTAATTTTAAGTTGGGAATGAGTAGTACACTAATATTTGCCTAAAAAAAACTATAACTAGATTGAGTATCAATTTTTTTTGTATTAATAGTTGGACTCTCAGCTCTATTATTGAACTGAGAGTCCACAACAGTTTTAGATTTTTCAATCTAAAAATATTGAATGCACTCAACTATTATATTAGTTATACCGTGCCTTCAGGTACGAGTTATCCTTAATATATATATATAAGTGAAATCCGTTTATATATATATATATATATATATATATATAAGTGAAAGCCGTTTATAAATTACTCTATGCGGACTGACATCAACCGAGAGCGGCAGAAAGGTCTGTATTCAAATTGGTAGCACTATTTCCTTCACTGACCAGCATGCTGATGGCCGATGGGATCCGTCGACTTAAAAGGAAATTGAATAAATCTTTTTTTGGTTCATGGAAATTAAGGGTTTATTTTTTTGGATTTATTTTATATATTCCAACAAAAATATGTTTACTCTTATTGCGACCACACAAAACATCGTAATTTTTAAATTAATATAATGACATGAATAATTGATTAATATATCTATTTACAATAAAATTAATGTATTTTTTTGTGATATAAATCTTTCCCGATTACGTGGTGCCTTTATGTTTTCTTCTAAGTAGTGTATTACGTACTAGACTACTAATCATATGCCTCTTCTAGCAGTAATGTAAGTGCATGTCATTATGTACTCCGTGTTACTTTATTCTTTATGAGCACTTGAGGATTCATTTGGATAAATTGTTTAAGCATGGCAATTCCCCCTTGGTCCGCGCCCTATCCCGCACTTGCACGAGTTGGTAGATTTAGTCTTATTATGGGCTCAAATTTAGACCCCGGTAATTACAGATGATATCAAAGCAGCAGCTCATCGTAGTGTGATGGTTTGAAGCACACACATCCTCCGATGCTAAATTTGACCATGTATTCTAATTTGAGTTTGGGTTTTATAAAATCCGTCAATTATTTAAGTGGGAGAGAGATTATAATACATTTTTTTTTATTATGTGCGTGTTTTAAATTCACATCTAATCTTTTACACGCAGTTTTTATGAATATTCTTTTTATAAAAAATATTAAGCATGTTCATCTTAAATTAACAATTCCAAATATAACATTAAAAAAATAGAATTAATATTTTCATAAATTAATTTAATATTTTCACAAGATCAAATTATTAAAATATCAAATAAACTTATAAAAATATCAATTTCATAAATAAATAAAAAATCCACCTCTTTCCATGTGATTCAACAAATATGTGAGTCACATTGAGCAAAGTGATGCTACTTATTTCCTCCTACTTTCAGTCTTCCACCCATTTGATACTCTGTCTTTTCTAATCTTTTTATAGGGGGATTGATAATTAAAACAACCGTCAAGATTGACTTGTGATCATTTTATAAGAACCTAACACCTTCGAGAAGTGGAAATATAGAAATGTAGGATGGGATAAAGGCATTGCTAAAAGAATCACATATGCAATCATCCTTCCACAAATCTAGTCTGATTTCCACCACGAGGAGCCAAATAGCCAAAATTAAAATTAAAAATGTTAAATATAAATGGAGGCGGCTGTTTGCAAAGTTCCTTAAAAATTGACCACACATGCATACACTAAATCTATACTCTATTCGTTCTAAATTATAAGATTAATATTAATTTTTTAAAAATTAATTATAAATATATTTAAACTCAAAATTGATATGATTCATTTAAACTTTAATAATAATAAATATTATTACCAGTAGTATTTTTTAAGTAACATATGATATTCATAACTATACTGATATAAATTAAATAAATTCATATTAATTTTAAATTTAAAAATATTTAAAATTAATTTTTTAAAAATTAATATTAATTTTATAATTTAAAACGGGAAGGGAGTATATATCATCATTACTCAAGTTGATTTTCTTATGCCGTTGTCCAATTAATCGAAGAAATTGATGTGGATGCAACTCAAGAAAAATTGGGTTTATGCAGCATTATAAGAGGGGTTACCAAAAGGGGATTCTATAAAAGTAAATTAGGAAAGATACTTGAAACTGGGGTAGTGTGTGTATAAGATGACATAGTGACAACCTATCAAGCTTAATTTTTGTTCCCCGCGTCATTTGTCCTTTCAGAAGCTCAAGGGTCACCTGCACGTACCATTTTTTTTTTCTTCCCTTCAAAAAATGAATCTAATACTGTAAATAATAAGTGCTTATTGGACTACCCAACCTAGCAATGCCAAAGTGAGAGTCTCATTTATATTCTGAATTTTTCCTTCAAATATTACTCGTTTTTGAGAAAAAAAAGTTTTATTCGTAAAATTTATATATGTTAATATGTATTTTTGTGCCACATTTATACCTAAAAGTTAGTATTATTATAAATTGTTGATTTAGTGGCGACACACTAATAAAAGTTATGACGGTAAATTTAAAAATATCATAATATTTAATATTATAAAATCGATATTTTTTCAGACAAAAATAATATAATTTTATAAATTCTTTTTTACATAAATAATAAATGAATCTCACACTCAAATGAAAACAAAATTTTAAAAGTATCAAATTTAATTTATAAAAATATCAATTCACTTTATGCTAATTTCAAAAAAGAAAAAAGTTTTTTTTTTTTGCGGATTAATTTGTTTTGGCAGATGGGACTCTTAGTAGGGGAGAGAGAGTATGATTCGTTATAAGCTGGACATAATTTTTTTAATCAATTTTCTTAATATTAGAATTTTAACTATTGCAAAAAGTACATTCAAGGCCAATAGTCATTTTAACTCGAAATTCTTTGCAACAAATCTGCTCTTATTCTTCAAAATACTATCTATAGACTATAGTCGAAGGAAACAAATGTGCGTGGTTATGCAGAACCCAGTTGCTGGCATACCAAAGTGTCCCAGTCCGGCTCAAAAAACTTGTCTTCATCCCATTCCAATGTCAGTCCAAAGGAGTTACAAATTACATGGGTTAAATTATTTTTCCACCAAATTGGACATTAATTTATATATATATATTATTCAATTAATTTTTTTATAATTACATAATTGAACTAAATTTTTTTTATAAAAATTAAAATTTTCATTTAAATATGTTAAAATTTAACGAGGTGCTGATGTGATTGTTTACGTAAATAATTTAATGGATTAAATCACTTTTTATTTATTAAATTGAGTCTTAATTTATATTTGTATCACTAAATTAATTTTTTTATATCTATCTCGGTGAACTAGATAAAATATGATATTATATATATGTTGGTAAAAAAATTAAAATAAAAGTTAAATAAATATTAATAGTATATTATCTTCACAATCAAACTTTTATTTCTCGTCTTTGCTTATTTTTCCCCCCTTTCCTTCATCTTTGTTGTAGAGAGTTGCAGGTGGATCTGTAACCATCTTTTCCTTACTTTTCAATCCAAGTGTTGCAAATATGTGTACCCATTGTTGAAAGCTAACTCTCATCACTCGATTAAATCACGAACCATCGGCTTCACCACACAATTTCTGACAGAGACGTGTATATCTATTCAATTTTCTCTCTCTCTCTCTATATCGTAATACCCACTAAATAATTATAATATTTAAATAAATCTTTAAATATTTTATTTGAATTTTTCTTTTGTTAATAAATTTTAAAATATTTTATTTGGACTTTTCTTTTATTTGAGAAAAATTTATGTGGACTAATAATAACTAATGAATAATATTAATTTAGTCAAACTGTACCTTAAAATTAATTAGGTCTAATTTATATTTAAGCATAATCATATTTGTGTAATTTGAATTATATTAAAATTAGGAGAGTTGCTAAAATAAACAAAGTTGAATGACAAATAAAATAAAATTATCAAAAATAAAAATACATTCTTAAGGCGGTTAAATTCTATTATAAATATAAAAGTCATTACGGTATCATAATATTTATCGAGAACCAGGTTTCCTGTTTCATGGTTGCCGCAAAGAGAACGGAAAAGGAGTGCTGCACCATAGCAGGTTTGTGTTTTTCAAGGTCTTTATTTTGTTGATCATTATTTTATTTTTATTTTCATTTTGATCACTTTTGAAGGAAAGTATTGGTTGCATACTTATAAATTGAAAACCAATTGGATAAATTATTATTTGACTGATTGAAATGCACTAGGCTATAAAGCATGAACAAAGGTGTGTTGATTAATTAATTTGTTATTTATATGTGATTAGATGTACTGGATCATATATGTTTATATATCATATATGTACTGTATATAAGTTTGATAAATCAAAGTCTACTGCCGTATTTAATATTGGGTATAGTGTACTTAAGTGTACTAGTTTTAATGTTTTATATATCATAATATTTTAATAAAAATTAAATGGGTGGGCAACATCATAATGTAAAAATCATGTAATTATCATGCTTGCATGGACATAATTACCGAAAGCATATGTTAATGTTATAACACTATTTTTTGTAATTTAAAATCAAAATAATGTACAGTAATTCCAAGAATTTGTACATGTGTATATACATACATTCTAAAAACAAATGGTAATTAAAAAGAAAAGATAAATTTAATAAGTATATTATTCATGCAATAAAATTTTTCATCTCATTTCCATTCGATAATTAGATTGAACGGAGGGAGTTTAACAAGTGCTATTTGAAATTATTTAATTGGGTATTATTTTTTTTATTTTAAATACGGAGGGAGTTTAACGAGTGTTACTCTTATAAATTTTAATTTGTTCATTTTGCTTCTCGTTTCAAATTCGGATACTATCTCGTATGATTATTTGTTTCTTAAACTCCATAGAATAGTTTCATTTTGACGTTGGTATTCCGTACTTCGTTTTTTGATTTTGATTATATTCCTTTTATCAATTAGGTAATATTTCGTTATTTGAAAAATTGTGTTTGGAGACTTTATTAGTTTGTATTCTTCGTATATTTTCGTTCTCATTTGGGAGTTATTTGATCGTTTGAAATATTTTGATATAGTTTGGAGATGGTCATCCTTGTGATTTGAACCCATTTTGGCATACATTTTGTAGTTGAGCTTTAGGATATATTTGAGTTAACCACCTGTGGGAGTACCACATACATGTTCTCTTGACACCGGGGTGTGACATCTTCTGTGGTGGTGTGATTAGTTTACGACGTATCCTTTTGTGACTCGAGGTATTAACTTTGGCAGCTTGATGTGTTTATTCAGGATACATATGTGTTAATGCATTATTTGATTTGATTTGATTTGTTTGACGGATTAGTGACGTTTGCATTGTACGTACTATTCGGTTTGATTTGTATATATCATGGTACCGATGTATTTTGTTAGCCTTTGACTATTTGTGTTTGAGTTCAATATGAAATTGTCACAACTTAACCACTTTGATTCTGTTAAATTGCACCTTTTAATTATATGACTTTTGATCAATTTTAGATTTAATTTAGACTCATTAGTTGATTGAATTTAAATTAAATTAAAAGTGCATTTGATAGTCTACAATAAGGAGATTAAAAGAGAACAAAATATCATTCAAGTATGAATTATATACTATATTTTAATCATATTCAAAGTGGGGTACATGAAAAGGTGCATTGTTGTTTACAAAACTACTTTCTTTAAGTACCACATCAATAAGAAGTAAAACTATTTAATGTTTTATAAGCATGAGTTAAATATTTTAATTTACTTGTAGTATTAAAGGAAAGGCTTGGATCGGGTCACAATGACGTGGTGAAAAGCACCGCTTGCGTCCCTCGACCCGAGACCAGGGCCGGGCACAAAGTCGCATTGACACTTTAGGCGCACTTTGCACTTCAATTACTTTCAGTTTATGTTACATAATTAACTCTATAACAATTACTTTGAATTGATATCAGTTTTCAGTTTTAGAATATTAAGAGTTCTCTTTTCCTTTTTCTTCATTCTATATATTTTTCAACCTTTACACAGAAGCATACATTGAGTTTTCAATTGTAAGAATTTAACTGCTATTTTTTATTTAAATCTTGCTGTTTATATTACTCTATTAATAACTCAACTGCAGCTGTTGATTTAAAACTTGTTGTCTATTATATTCGATTAAGAACTCAACTGTTGAAAGTTAAGAATAATTCATTTTTCATTATCTTAGTTATGATATTCCTTATTGGGCTATTTGAGCTCACCCTTTCCTTTTTGTTCAATTGTTCAGGAAATAAGAGCGTAACCGAGACTAGCGAGGAGGAAAGGGGAATTGAGTAGTGGTCCAAGATAGTTGCTATAGTAATCTTCACTACATTGTAGAATAGTAATAATTGTGAAGACTTAGTTGTGTATTATTGGGTACTGAATAATATATTATAATAAATTTGTTATAGTCTTTTGACGACTCAAATTGGGTGGTGTGGGCCCGATTTGGGGGCGTCACATGTGGTATACTAAAGGAAAGACTTGGATCAAGTCACAATGACGTGTTGCAAAACACCACTCGCCCGCGACCAGGGAACCGGGGTCGGGTGCGATTGTGTCGCAAAGTCGCATTGGCGCTTTAAGCGCACTTTACACGTATGCATCGTCGTTAGGAGCCTCGCCCGAGCCATGAGCCTATCTTTTTAGATAAAGCTCAAGTCAGTGTAATTCACCTTATTCGACATTAACTGCAAACAAATGCAACAACTGAAACTGATTTGTGATCAATTCAGTTTATGTTACTGAATTAACTCTATAACAATTACTTTGAATTGACATCAGTTTTCAGTTTTAGAATATTAAGAGCTATCTCTTTTTTCTTCTTTATTCTATATATTTTTCAACCTTTACATAGAAGCATACACTGAGTTTTCAATTGTAAGTTGCTATTACATTGAAAAATATAGGCTTGACATATATCCTAGAGGTATATTACCAGCAGCCTTTTTAGCAAACCTTAGTGGTAAGGGACAATAAACACCTTAAAGACAGAGACAACCAGTGTCAAACTTTTTTGTTCCAATTTTTCGATTGTGCAATTTCGTTTTTCAAATTCAGCCTTTATTTTGTTGAAATCCTTTTGATTATACTTGTTAGATCGTTAGAATTCATCATTTGTATCTAGCTTTACTAATTTTGATATATTCACAATTCGTTTGTAGTTTGTATTCGTTCATTCATTTGGTTCTTTTGGTACATTATATATTGTGTATCTCTATATCCGTTTGCCGTGTCAATTTTGGATTCATGTGAAAAAAGTTATATTTGACCATCTAGGTTGATTTGATTTTTGGTTTTAATTAATTGTGTAAATTTTAGAGAATTTATTTAATTCATTTATGAATTTTAGACTATTAAATATTTAAAATTATTAGTGCTCTGTTTATTTATTTTATTTTATGATTTGTTGTGTTTTGGAAGTGACCACCCTATTCGGGAAAGGGGATGTTATATATATTCCTGAAAATGTTCTACTAATTGGGGTTTTGAATTAGGTTCGACAAATTGGGGCTCAAACACAAATGGGTTTAAATGAATCAACTGATTATTGAGACGATTTAAAGAATAACTAAAATTTATCACAATAGATTTGGGTTTGTGGTTGATGGGGTTGAATTTTATTTAGATCTGGGTTTGTGGAGGTGACTGATGGGGTTTGATTTTGTTTATATCTAGAGTATAGTGGAATTTATTAGATTGTGCTAGATGTTGTGGTATAATTTTGGGTTATTAGCGGTGGTGGTTAAGGCTGATGATGGGGTTTCTGTGCTTGTTCATGTGAGGAAGATGAATAATTTTTTTTTTATAATTTTTTTGGGTGGAGGAGAAAAGGAATATATATATATATATATAGTTCAGTGAGGTAAATATATATAATAAAAAATTCAGTGATGAAAATGTAAATTGGGGCTCAGTTTAATCGACAAAAAGTGATTTAACCCATTAAATTATCCACGTCAGCAACCTTCCGTTAAATTTTAACAGACTTAAACGAAAAATTCAATTTTTGTAAAAAAAAATAAAAAATCAGTTTAATAATACGATTGTAAAAACAAAAAATAGTTCAGTGATACATATATAAATTGATGGTGTCCAAATATTTAACCCCAAATTACACTCCTTTTAAAGACAGTTATTGTTCTACCCTATTTTTTTCAAATTACAAATGTACGTGCTTCCTTTCAAAGAACATGTTGCTCTACTCTATTTTTTCAATTTTTATTTTATTTTACGTTTTCATTAATCTCACATATTCAAAGTCCGATGAAATGATATATATATTTTTTTAACTTTTTGTTGAGAAACGCTCCTCTTTTGACAAACGCATTTGACCAATAACTTTATCATATTTTATGGAGTACAATATTCGTCAAAACTTCAAATCCCTAAAAATAATTATATTACAAGTTTGTATAAATTTATTAGCTTTTTAATAACGTTACAATTTTTAAAGTTTACGTGATGATTCGAGCATAAAGGATTTCAATTTAGGATTTCTCTCGCCTTAGAATATTATCATAATAAATGACTATAAATAAATATTGTTGCAGTTTTGAGTCACCAATCCAGGTGGGTGGTTGATATCGGCCAATTCCACAGTAAAATAACGGGTTAAATCATCTTCTATAAGAGTGGGGACATTAAAATTATTATTGCTTCTACATTTGAGAATAAGTCAAACCACCAAACATCTCAAGCCAGAATATCCTATAGCTACTACATGCCTGTTCAAATTAAACATAAAAATTACAAGACCATAACAGCTTCAGGAACTCCTCATCATACTTCAACATGGACCAACAAATGTCATAGGCATGTTATATTACATATGTCCCATACAAGATACCTTTGAGAAAAATGATAGGTTGGATTCTTACCTCATGGGGGAAAAAACTGGACGGCTTTCAGGATCATATATGCCCGCGATCAACGCAATCAAAACCGCTAATATGAGGATACCTACTACAGCACTTCTCAAGACCTTGTCATAGTTCCCATTCATGTACATATCGTCCTGAGTACTAGGGAGGAATGACAGAAGATCTTCACTGCTAGCATTGTCTACATTTCTCTGGTCACTGTTGGGGTCCTCGTTTGGATGAGGCTGCATAGACCAGATGTTAAGGTCCGCGCATGTGGTGCAAGTGCATATCCCCCCAAGATATGATGGGATTGTCTGGAGATGCTCATAAAGAACCTTTTGGTACATCCCCCCAATGATGTTCAACTTTCGGCGAGTAACAGGTTTCAAAACCTTGGGAAGATTGGAAAAACATTCATCCATTAAGAAATATAAATGTGAAATGAAAGATGGGGTAACTAGGTCT
This sequence comes from Hedera helix, assembly GCA_947179155.2. Lineage (NCBI taxonomy): Eukaryota > Viridiplantae > Streptophyta > Magnoliopsida > Apiales > Araliaceae > Hedera > Hedera helix. The sequence goes on from OX359276.1 coordinate 39,853,263, forward strand.
CAATGTAAAATACCTACTGAAAATAATGTAATCATGTTTTGAATAATAAAAATCTTACTTGAATAAAAGTTTGTGCAATGACTCGAGCGACTGGAGGAAGTCGTATAACAAACAAACATCCCAGAAGGTTTGGGAAATTATCTTGCAGAAGAGCGGAACATGATCTCAACATTTGCATAGGAAATCTCAGAGAAGTCAACCCTTCACAATCCACCAATACAGTAATTTGAGGATTTCCACGGTTAACCAAATGCAAGACCCCATAATCTACCTGAGATACTGCAGTTGCAACCACTCATCTGTTAATCATCTTTTTCAAGCAAAGTGATACAAGTGACATAGGACAAGAAATTGACTAATAACTCCCGAGTCTACTCAGTGAAGAAACTTGTGTTTTGAGACCATGTCAACCTGGACACAGTTCCCAATCATAGCCGCTGATACCGTTCAGTCATGGAAACTATTACCTAAATGATCTAAGCTGTATTTGTTAAATGAATGACATGGCAGGTCCATATGGTAAGAAGCCAAAATTGATAACAAGAGCAAGGACATATATCTTACCAACTGCTTGAGCAAAGCGAGGTCTGTCACTAGATGGCAAGCTGATACAGACTAGCCCAAGGCGGACAATTAGGCAGGGTCTGAGTTGCACATCAAATCCATGCCAGAAGACCAAATTTGACCACACCTCGAGTTCTTCACTTGAAAGAATTCTAAATTGATCTCTCCAACGAATTGTCTTCTTAACTGATGATAAAAAGCACGTAAAATCACCATTCGCAGCAGTATAAAACCTATGGAGTTCATCCTCGTTAATTCTGCATAAACACTATTATGTCATCCTCCTCTGCAACAAGAGAAGCCAAGAAATTCCAAAATAAATATGAAAACTAGAAAATATAAATTGGGAGCCCATATCAGCAACATAATATCATTACGTCGCTGATATACTTCATAAATTTAAAATTTTATCTCCCCGGACTACTTATAGTTTGAGGGTTGACTGTAACTAGATATTCTTTTTGTGAAGGACAGATGCTTAATGATAATAATCTAATATATTAAGCATATATACTTTTCATGAATTATTCATTATTAATTATCTATCTTTAATTATGGCTATTAATAGGATATATTTAATGATTCTTTGAGTAATCTGATTCCACTGAATCACCTTTCAGGTAAAGTAATCCCCTGATTTTCAAGCTCCGTGTAAAGACGATGCAACCAATTTGTAGGTAGTATACTTTGAGTAGCTTCATCACACATCCTGAAAAGTATATGAAATCTTTAGACGAAAATAGCCAAGGAATAGAAGTACTTAAAGTTGACACCAAAATTATGTAAATAAAAACAGAATCAACATCTTTGAATTTAGCTGAAATCAGTTGAAAAATGCGAAGACTTTGAATTTAGCAGAAATCAGCCTTGAGAAGAAATGCAAAGGTTTCTATTATAGTGTAAATTTGCCAACTGGAAATTTATTTTATAGAAAAAAAAATACTCGGAACAAGATCAAGGATGACCAGTCACAGGATATGTTTTCAGTAGCATATTAAAAAGGAAATAAGAAATAAAGAAGAAATAGAGCAAAGCTTCAAGATATGCTTAATCCAAGCATCTGAATAATTTTGGGTATGCCCTCAAAAGAGTTTCACAATGCAAATATCTAAAACAAAGAGGAAAAGTAGTTGTGTAACAACAATGTGATAGTGACATGGAGAAAAAATTGTCATAACTGATATGAAACTATCCTTTCGGGTTCAGGAACATCCAAATATTTTGTTAAAGCATGGTACGTGAGCCCTCTCTAACAGTTTAAGCATTAAAGCAGCTGACGATCGAAAATGTTATTTAACCTCTGGTTGTAAAGGTATTAAAGCAACCGATGACTTAAAATGGTATTAAAGCTCTGGTTCCCAAGGTCTTGGCTTCAAGTTTTTCCACTTGCATTTGTTTCACCATTAAGATAGTGTACCATGCACTATTTTGCAATATGCACTATGAAACAACTTAATTTTTCTGTCCAAGAGCTAAAGGAGGTTGCAAGGGAAAGTGCTTTGATATACATTGTTTAGACCTCTACCTAAAAACTTAAGCTTTTAAAGCAGGTGGCAAGTTGACAAATATAGCTATTATAGTGTTGAAAACTTTGTAAGTACGATAGTGCACTTTTTGGTCCTCGTACAAAAGAAAAGGCAAATCGTTTTTCATTTTCAGTTTTATTTACCCCCCTTTTTCTATTTTTTCTTACCTTCTCTTAACTTGAATTGAGAGTAGGGAAAAAACTCAAGAAAATTATATGGGTCTGAACTGAGACTATAGCTAGCATAAACCTCAGTGATCACAAAAACTGAGACAATTATATGGATCTGAACTCAAACAATAATCTTGAATCTTTTTATTTGAAAATTGGAAAATTGAAAGCAAGCAAGTTGCATTAATATTCACAAGCCATTCCTTTTCAAATATTAAGTTAGCATGAAGCCTATTGTCTCTCTCGGTTTATACATCTTTTTTTGTCTATTATCTCTCTCCATTAATGCAGTAGGTATATATGCTTATTAAGCTAAGTGGGTTAGGGAGTCTGAGCCCAGACTCATTCCACACCACTTTTTTTCTGCCTTCTAAGATGTAAAATAACAATAAGAAATCCCTTTTAACGTACCGTGTATCTGGTAAAGACTGTACAGGAGGAACATCAGAATTTGCTTCTGGAACTGCTTGAGAATCGCTTAGACCATGAGATCCTTCCGTATCATTTGATATGACATTATCATCCCAAGATTCATCAGTGAAAGCAGTCACAATAGAGAGGACCAATAAGGGCCTTGATAACATCTACCAACAAGGAAAATTTATAACCATCAATTCTCTTCCAGATTACACAATAAAGAGTATAGTAGTTATTGTAGTTGCTAAAGACAAAGCCATGATCAATTGTGGCAATAAGATGCAGACCATGAACCTCAGAAGTGCATAAAACCTTATGACACCAAAATAAATATAGCTAAAAGCAGTTTAACAATCAAAATTGATAATTCTTCTTTCTGTATGCATATATACAACTATTGGTAGAAAGACTTACAAGCTGAAATTTATGTTATGCAAGGACAAACCTTCATGCCTTTTACCAAAAACCTGAAAGGATACCATCTTTGGACCCATTTAAATGGTGGATAGCAAAACACTTGCAATGCTTGTAGCCCAGACCATATAAATGGATACCTGGCCCTGGAGAACCTCCGTACAGCCTCTAATGTAGCAATCTTGAGTAAGAAAACAACTACATGACCAGGAGTTCCACTTCCAATTTTTCCACGATTTAGTGTCGCTAATTTTTTTAAAGATTCATGAGCGAAAGACTTAGGGCTAGAAGCAATCAAACACTTTCCAGAAACCTTTTTACTACTAATCACATTTGTTGCAGCATTGTTTCTTCCAGAACCATGACTTTGAAATGAGTCTTCCATTGAGGAATGGTGCAATTGGTGTCAGAAAGTGCTAACAGGTCAATCAAACTCTTTAATTTCTAAAGCAACTGTGATGGTGCATATATCTGTTGCATGGGACAGGATGTTTATGGCAACAGTGTTCGCTTAAGCTTGTTAAGTGAAACTCCAATGGACATCGGCCTGTATAAACATTGAAAAAAATAATAATAAATCGAGTAAGCAATGTCAATGGAACTTTTTTCATATGTAATATTTTTCTTTAGTCAACCATTTCCGACACTCGAGACTCGGATAATCCATCAGAAAAATAAGGAAGTAGCGCGAATAAAGGACAAGCTGGGAAGAGTTGTGTAATATTGAGAATAACCAGAGAGAGCATAATTTTTCCAATCTACTTGGTTAAAACAGAAAAGTCCAAAAAAAATAAAAGGGTTATTGCAATCACATATCTCTTATGAATTCCACTAGTTAGCAAACTTTATTGATTTTCACTTTGCTAAGCATGAATGGAGCATTCAAGCAACCTGGATGATTCAATATCTGACCCCAATTCCCAGACTTATTGATAGTTATTTTTACTCCTCAAAATATATTTAGATTCCCAATGGAAAACAGTTAGATATGTCTTTGGAACAGAAGAAAAGAATGGCATAAGAACTTGAGATTCCACATTCATAACAACCTAAGATGCACAGGCACAGACACGACACAACACATAGGCAACGAGAGATTTAAATTAAACTGTCAGATATTGATACGTTGAGAATACTTGAATAATTTGTAAGTTTGATAAATGGGACTCCTTTGGTGAAACAGTGGGAGTACTAATTATTTAACCAACAAAAAAAGAGGGAGTATTAGTTAGGAACTCACTTGCAGTTGACTCTACAGACACATGAGATCAATTCAATTTCTATTAAAATTCTAATAAACTACAAGTTGATCGAGGAACCTAATATTTTCCTCAGACTCGGTTGTATTCAATTAAATTACACCCCAAAAATCCATCAAACAACACCTTAATTAGTAGTACATAATAAAACATAACAATAATTTATCTTCTCAAAGCTAAATTATATGTAACCAAAAAACAATCTATCCATCTCCGAGCTGTAACTGAAAAAAATAGTAATTCAAAATCCTAAAACTTGAACAATAATAATTTCAATTTAAATCAGATTATGTAGATGTGTCCAATTAACTAATAGAAAACATCTAACAAGAGAATTTTCACATGATAAAATTGAATCGTCAGCCGGAATTCATAGCATCAGATGAGCACCTTGTTCCGTAGATGAGATCGATCGAAAAGCTGTGTGTGGTTAGGTTGAGCTTGTGGTCATGTTATTCTTATTCGGTTCGTCGGTGTTTCCCTTTGCAGAGTAAGAGAGAGAAAGAAGAAGAAGAACGAATGCAAGCTGGGGCCGCAGCACGTGACTTTGACGTGACCATTGAATGGTTATAGGACACCTGTCATGTTTCTACATTATTTATATACTGTTGTTTTAATATGAAATAACTTATTTTAAATAAAATAATAATATATAAATAATATAAAATAATAAATAACAGGTGTTTCAATAGCATATAATAATTTTTGATACTCCAAAAATATTTAATAATTTTTCGCTGGGCAGAGCATTATATCCGCATGGACTCTGACTAGAGGGCTAAACATAATTGATCTTCAGAAGTATAGACCGGTCGAAGGTGTGTATATTTGGGGCATTCATGGGCAATACTTTGGGAGAATTATATTTATTAATATTTTTAAATATATATATATATATATATATATATATATGTACATAAAATATTTATAAGATTAGTAAATTTTTAATGTTTAATTTCTAAGTTAATATATTTTTATTCCATTAATTTAGTTAAGTGATTTAATGAGTTGTTGGTTCTAAATTTTAAAATTCAAATTACTTAAAAAATTAAAATAAAAAGTTGAATGAAAAGTCAAACAAACTATCCATAAAAAGTGATTCAATTAAACTGGACCTCTCAAATCCTTCTCTCTTATCAATGTTTCTCTTTAAAGTAAATCAGCAAACCTTGACGAAAATTAATTGCTCCGCCGATCAGTTGGCACAGTTCTTCGGCGCTAACACCACTAACCACACCGCCGCTGCTGGTTACCTCCATAATAATGTTTGGTTACCTCTATACTAGTGTTTGGTTACTTAAAGAAATCGAGAAATCTAACTATGAACGTGAAGACTTCATTGACGCTACCATGAGCGTGATATGAAGGAATTGGAGGGGGCGCCGAAGGCAAATGTGAAGCCGAAAAGGTAGTAGAAGAGACCGCCTCTGGTGGCATCGAGGACGTTGGTGAACATGATGTTCATGGTATTTTTGACATGGACAAAGTCGGTGCAGAGCATGGGGAAGCCGAGCTGTATGAAAAGGACGAGGTTGGAGGAGAAGAGGAGGTAAGTGACGATTTTTTGTTGCAGTAAATTTAGGTAACTAAACACTAGTATGTGTTAGGGTTTCGACAGAGAGAAAGCAGCGGAATTTAAAAAATTTTCCGAAACCCTAAGCCAGGATCCATGCAAAACCATATTAATTCAAAAGTTTAGATTATTTACCGATTATTCGAGATGGATAGGAGACGATGAAATTCTGAAACGGCTTCGAATCTTCAACGCAATCCAGCGACTGCGTCTCTACAGTATCCACACGAACGCTCCGCGAACCGTCACACGATCTGCAGCAAAAGGGATCTACGGTACTAGTCACTAAGATCAGGATTTTTAACCTATTTTTCTCTCTAGTCTCTTTCTGAAAGCGGCTAGGGTTTTAGTTTTTCCTTACGTGACTTTTAGACTACTGATATATCATATATATAGTAGTTAATAGGAATTAACTAAAACCTAAAATAAATAGAAAAATAAAATCCGAATTTATATATATTATATTTTAATTAAGTCTTACTTAATTAATATACATATATACAAATTATCCTATTAATTTAAATTCGTAATTTTTAAATACTATCAATCATATTGACATATTTAAAATACTTACAATTTAAATTAATTCCCTTTTAATTACGTTCTAAGTGTGTGACCCTATAGGTTATTATTATGTTGGTAATAATTTTAAAATCATATTATAAAATTATAAACAGTGAGCGACATCTAGTAATGCATCACTGCTACCCAAATAATAATAAGATCGGTGATTCGATACAACCTTTTCGTGACCAATGTTTCAATGTAATTTAATCCTTTTAACCTTATATCCTAGATTAAACTCGAGGCATGGAATGTGTCATACTCTTCATAATTTAATCTGAGTTTTCTTAATCAATGAGTAGACTATATGAAACAAATCAATATTTGAGCACGGTCATGCATTTCATAGTCCTACTCAATCAAGAGGCCTATGGATATCACCCATAATATATAGGAGGGTTAAATTCCATCTAGATCACTCATATTCCTCACACGATTCATGATGTACCCAATAATCACCTTTATTGTCCACCCTATTAAAGGTGACATTTGATGATATCAAAGTACACAAATTCTCGTGTAATAATATAGTGACTTCAGGTCGGAGGATCATTACATCATTGTCACTATAAGAATTTCTTATGACACTTTGCATAATGCTCCATGTAGAATTCTCATGGTGGGTCAGTCCAGTACATTGTTCTCTAACATGTACCTATGCATTGACTCAAATATCTCATATATTTATGACAAATGAGATTTGGCCATCAGTCAATCCACATACTAGTCTCAATGCATCATTGTTGTCCCATTAACAATGATACTCGACTAGGGACATTTAAGAGCAATGATACTAATTATAATTATATAATCTCATGTTCAAGTCACATACTTAAAGCTATATAATTCGTATCATTATTATAAGGGCTTTTATTATGTTAACATTTATATAATGCTGTAAATGAAATCATAATAAAATAATTCATTTATTCAATCAAATATGTAAGACCCCGAATTTTATGAAATACAAAATTTAATTTTTCTTCATATAGATATTTTTTTTAAATAGTAAGTGGTTAAATCGATAAAGTTAAAAGTTAAGGATGTTATGCGCAAATTTTATTTTGTCGGACAATATTCGCTTTGTCGGGGAATATTCGTTTGGTCGGGGAATATTCGTTTGGTCCGACGGCGCCGAAATAACAAATTATTGGTGGACCCCACAACGGAATATTTGTCGGATATAGAAAACGACAGAAATAACCTTTTTAAATAAAAATAGTCAACGGAACTGTTAAAATACCGGTGATAAAAGAATAGTAGCATACGGTAGTTATTGGTATTTTCTGTAGCACTCGGTACTATACAGTAACACACGGTATTGCATAGTGTCTCATATTTTTGGTCTGATAATTGACACCGTAACTGTTACGCATCATTTCATCGATAATTGTCACTGCATAATATTTTATATTATCAATTCAATAATTGTTGTTACACAGTATTTTGCATTATTGATTTAATAATTGTCATTACACTGTATTTTATATCATTGAGTCAATAATTGTTGTTGCACTGTTTTTAAAATTATTGAACCTAATAATTGTCACAGTAACATATGCACAGTAATTCACATTATTGAATCAATAATTGTCATTACACAGTAACGTATGCTTTATTTTACATTATTGTTATCTCTATTATGATGTTATTTAAACAGTTGTATTTCATTAATTTATTGACTTGATATCTAAGAGCTAACTATACTGTATTTATAACAATTAGTCATAATAATTGAATTGATAAAGTTATTTGTTTATAATATAAAGTTAGGTGATTATTAGGTGATATGAAATGAATGGTGTAGATTAAAGTGTGAATTATTGTTGAATAATTGAATTGATTTGTTTATAATATAAAGTTAGGTGATTATTAGGTGATATGAAATGAATGGTGTAGATTAAAGTGTGAATTATTGTTGAATAATTAAATTGATTTGTTTATAATATAAAGTTAGGTGATTATTAGGTGATATGAAATGAATGGTGTAGATTAAAGATAATATAATATTTGAAATGGATGGTGTAGATTAAAAGATGATCTTTAAATGAATGGTTTAGATTAAATGAATGATAAGATTTTTGGCTATAAATAGAAGCCTTAACTTAAGGATTTTTCATAAACTTCCTTACTTGTTCTTTCTTTCTCTCTCTAAATACTTCTTGTGAAAGTTCTCTCTAAGTGTGCTTAAGTCATCTTGAGTATTTGTGAAGATCTATAAGTATACGTGTACTGTTCAAGTTAATCAACCTCATTTAAATCAATATCCAGTCACGTGTTGAGGTAAGGGATACCATCTTTTTCATCTTCCATTATTCAAACGTACTATGGTAAGGGATTATCATTATTTGATTCTCGATAATAATATTGTTTCTTCCTTACTCATAAGACGTGCCTTTTATTTCCATGTATTAAATTGTGGGAATAACCTTACGGAGCGGATTGCCGCCTGTTGGTGAATAACCTTTCGTATTCATTCATTATTAATCTCTGAGAATAACCTTACGGAGCGGATTGCCGCCTGTTTGGTGAATAACTCTTTGTACTCAAATTCTATTAAATTGTGGGAATAACCTTACGGAGCGGATTGCCGCCTGTTGGTGAATAACCCTTTGTATTAATTTCTTTCACCTTTTGTTAATCAAACCTGCTACGGTAAGGGATATTATTTTCTTTCATACTCCTAAATCGAAATTTATTATGGAACTATTGCTTCTATAATTCCTGAAAATATTATATGTTCCATAATAGTTGAACTTCATTATTTCAACTGAACCTTCCTATTTACGTGAACCTTTCTATTGAATTGTAACCGTTATTCTGAACTGTGGATCTTGAATTTCACTCCACATCATGTTGACAATTTGGACATTATTTGAATCTGTACAAAGTAAACTTCCGATACTTATTGTTATCCTATTTCTTCTGTTCATCATTTATATCATTCTAATCATCCAAAAATCAAGCTGTTGTGAATATCTGTGGCCGGGGGCACAGATGTGATATATTTGTTGAACAGATGATAGGTTAAAGGCGATATAATAGGTTAAAGGCGATACATCTGTTCGGTGTCTTTTATGGCACGTGGTGAATGTTCTCTTTGGCCCGTAGTGCAAAGATGAACTGTTGTTTGGTATGATTATGACCAAAGGCTGAATCTGGTATAATCATGACCGTTGGTGCTATATTGAATATCTTTGGCCCGTAGTACAAAGATGAACTGTTGATGTGCATGATTATGATCAGGAACTGTGAATTTGTATTATCTTGACTAATGATATTTCAGATGATAAAAGTTGATGATGTTTTTCCTAAAAAGAGAACCGAGTGGACATTATAGTCTGCATTATTCTTCTAATAGATTACTCATTCCGCTGCTATTATTTATCTGAACGTTGTTTAAGAATTTAACTGCAGTTTTTGATATAAACCTTGTAGTCTATTGTATTCTATCAAGAACTCAACTGTTGAAGACTAATGATAATTTATTCGTCATTATCTTAGTCATGATATTCTTTACTGGGCTATTTGAGCTCACCCTTTCTTTTGTTCCATTGTTTTTCAACAGGAGATGAAAACATAACAGGGTCTAGCCGGGGAATGGAGTGAGGGTCCGAGGAATAGTTATCATAGTCTTCACGTTTTGTAAAATAGTGTGGCAATAATAGTGAAGACTTAGTTGTGTATTATTATACACTGTATTGTTGTACGTTGTGCTTTGTTGTAATAATTTTGTTGTAGTATTTTGACGACTCAAGTTTGGGCTGTGTGGGCCCAGATTTGGGGGCGTCACAGTTGGCATCAGAGCTTAGGGATATGGTCTTTAATGGCGATCTGGGGTAGAACTAGGAGGGGAGAGACGAATAGAATCAGTCACTAGTGTGTCCTACCTAAAATAGATTTTATTATCTAATGAGTCGATTTGAATGTAGGAACATGAAGTGATGAGTCAATTTATTTGAACTAACATTTATTTTGTGACCACAGTTAGGTATGGCATCTGAAAATCAAGAGGTTAACTATGGAATACCCAAAGCAAATGTAGCCGAGAATCAAGAGGCCCCAAACAATCCTCCTGCCAACTCAGGAAATAATGTTCCTGATAACATGATGAACGATGGATTCTTTAGGAATTTCATGCAGTTCATACAAAATCAAGGAAGAGGAAATCCAGTCAATAATAACGGTAGAAACGCTGGCAATTTGAGGATGGTCACTGTTAAGCAATTTAAAGAATTAGGACCACCTGAATTCCATGGGAAGCCTGACCCACTCAAAGTGGAGGCATGGCTGAAGCAGACGACAAAAATACTTGATGTCTTACAATGCGCTGATGATCAGAAGGTGTCATTTGCCACTTTTATGTTACGAGGTGAGGCGGACCATTGGTGGGAAGCGGTAAAACGTATCCAACCTTCAGCACTCGAAATGTCTTGGACAGAATTCGAAGAACTGTTTAACGAGAAGTACTTCCCAGAAAGCATCCGCCATATGAAGGAAGTGGAATTCATTAAGCTGGAGCAGGGAAACATGACAGTTTCTCAATATGAAGCTAAGTTTGCTGAACTGTCTCGTTTTGCGACTCATCTAGTAGATGACGAAGCACGAATGAGTCGAATGTTCCTGAGAGGTTTGAGACTCAAAATTCGTCAACAACTTAGTTCTCATAAATTCAGTTTGTATTCAGATGTTGTAGATAGGGCTCAAAGGGTGGAGCAAACAGATGAAACATTGCAGCCAAGAGTTAATGATCAGCATAGAGAAAGGAGTGACAACAACCACAGGAACGAGAACCATCGAGGAGGTAACCAACACTTCGGTGGTAATTCCACACCAAATAATAGAAGAGGAGAATCTAGTGGGAACAATTTCAAAAGAAAGAGATTCCATAATAATTATGGAAGGGCACCAACACCAGTACCAACACCAGCACCGACCCCAGTTTCAAGGGGAGAAGATCGACCACCAGTGAGATGCTATAGGTGTGGTCAGGAAGGTCACATCAGCCCAAACTGTACACTGCAGTCCAAAAAGTGCTACAGTTGTGGGAAAGAGGGTCATCTTGCGCGGTTTTGTCCTGCCACAAAATCAAGTCCAGCTGCAATGATGATACCAAAAGCTAGCGCGGATAAAGGAAAATCTGTAGTTCAAGGGAGAGCTTTTGTTGTGACATCCCAAATGGCACGAAACTCGAACGAGGTGATAACCGGTAAGCTATTCATAAATTCTCGTGAAGTCTACACTTTGTTAGATACTGGCTCTACCCATTCTTTTATCTCACCTGCATGTGCTCAGCGTTTAAACTTAACTCCTGAAAACTTGGACTTTGACTTATCAGTTGAAACCCCATTAGGAGAAATGACCATTACATCTACTGTCTATAAATCTTGCCTAGTTCAAATCAACAACCTCACATTACCTGTTGACCTTATTTCTTTGGAGATGCGTGAATTTGATGTGATTTTAGGAATTGATTGGTTGACTACCCATCATGCTAAAATTGATTGTTTTCATAAGATTATTAGTTTTCATATTCCTAATCAACCTGTCATGCAAATTCAAGCAACTAAACCATTGAAATCTATAACTGTTATTTCTAGCCATAAAGCCATTCGTTTATTGAAAAACGGATGTCAAGCCTTTTTAGCTCATGTCACTGATTTGAACAAAAATACGTCAAACTTGAATGATATTCCCATTGTTAATGAGTTTCCTGACGTTTTTCCTGAAGAACTTCCTGGCTTACCCCCAAACCGTGAAATTGATTTTTATATTGATCTTGAACCCGGTACCAAGCCCATTTCCAAAGCTCCCTACCGAATGGCTCCCATTGAACTTCAAGAGTTAAAAGTCCAACTACAGGAATTGTTGGATACCGATTTCATTCATCCGAGTGCATCACCTTGGGGTGCTCCTGTTCTATTTGTGAAGAAGAAAGACGGGAGTATGAGATTGTGCATTGACTACCGAGAATTGAACCATGTCACCATCAAGAACAGGTACCCGTTACCTCGGATTGATGACATGTTTGATCAATTGCAAGGCGCTCAACATTTCTCAAAGATTGATCTCCGTTCTGGATATCATCAGTTAAAGGTTAAAGCTGAGGACATTCCAAAGACTGCTTTCAGAACTCGTTATGGGCATTATGAGTTCTTAGTCATGCCTTTTGGACTAACTAATGCTCCTGCAGCTTTCATGGACATGATGAACCGGATATTCAAGGAACATTTGGATCATTTTGTGGTTGTCTTTATTGATGACATCCTCATATACTCCAAGAGTCGCGAGGATCATGAACAACACCTGAGATTGATACTACAAAAGCTCCGTGAAAACAAATTATATGACAAGTTGAAGAAATGTGAGTTCTGGCTTGAGGAGGTCGCGTTTCTTGGGCATGTGATTTCTAGTCAAGGAATATCAGTCGATCCTGCGAAGATTGAAACGGTACTAAATTGGGAGCAACCCAAAACAGTAACCGAAGTCCGAAGTTTTCTGGGTCTAGCTGGTTATTATCGGAGATTCGTAGAAGGATTTTCTCGAATCGCCACTCCATTAACGCAGCTTACTCGGAAAAGCACAAAATTCATATGGAGCGAGGAATGCGAGAAAAGTTTCCAAGAACTCAAGAAGAGACTGGTTTCAGCTCTTGTTCTGACCATACCATCAGGATCAGGAGAATTTGTTATCTACAGCGATGCTTCTGGCAAAGGTCTAGGCTGTGTCCTTATGCAACATGGAAAGGTTATAGCCTACGCCTCTCGACAACTCAAAGATTATGAGAAAAATTATCCTACTCATGATCTAGAGTTGGCAGCAGTCGTTTTCGCGTTGAAGATCTGGAGACACTACTTGTACGGAGAAAAAGTGGATATCTATACGGATCATAAAAGTCTCAAGTATTTCTTCACCCAGAAGGAACTCAACATGCGACAACGACGTTGGCTTGAGCTGTTAAAGGATTATGACCACACAATCCAGTATCACCCGGGAAAGGCGAACGTTGTAGCTGACGCTTTGAGCAGAAAATCTTATGCAAGTACAAGTGCACTGCTGACAACACAAAAGTGTATTTTGTACGACTTGCAAAAGATGGAGATAGAGCTAAAGACACCAGGGACCCACTCGAAGATTGCTCACGTGCGAGTAGAACCAACTTTAATCGATAAAATTAAAGCTGCTCAAGCTACCGATCCGGAACTGATAAACATGATAAAGAAAGTACAAGAAGGTGTCATTCCCGAAGCAAGAATCGACGAGAAAGGAATACTTCGAGTCAACTCTCGACTCTGTGTTCCTAACGATCCTGAATTAAAGCATAAAATCATGATGGAGGCACACAACACGCCGTTTGCAATCCACCCAGGAGGTACCAAGATGTATCGAGATCTTCGACATACATTTTGGTGGAACAATATGAAAAGAGAGATTGCGGAGTTTATCTCAAGGTGCCTAACTTGTCAACGTGTCAAGGCAGAGCATCAAGTTCCTAAAGGTCCATTACAATCACTTGAAGTTCCCGAATGGAAGTGGGAACACATCAATATGGACTTCGTGACGGGTCTTCCAAAAGTTTCTCAAGGCTTGGATGCAATTTGGGTGATCGTAGATAGATTGACCAAATCTGCTCATTTCTTGCCTATACGAGAAAACTTTTCACTTGAACGTCTTGCCGGTATGTACATAAATGAGATCGTGAGATTGCATGGCATGCCAGTTTCCATAGTTTCTGATCGAGATCCTAGATTCACTTCACGCTTTTGGATCAGTCTACAAAAAGCTATGGGCACTGAACTAAGTTTTAGTTCTGCATACCATCCTCAAACGGACGGACAATCGGAAAGGACGATCCAGACCCTCGAAGATCTTTTGAGACTTTGTGTATTAGACTTCAAAGGAAGTTGGGATAAGTACTTGCCATTGGTGGAATTTTCTTACAACAACAGTTACCAAGCAAGCATAGGCATGGCTCCATTCGAGGCATTGTATGGAAGGAAGTGTCGCTCTCCAATATGTTGGAATGAGGTAGGAGAAGCAAAATTGTTGGGACCCGAGTTGGTACGCTTGACGACCGAAAAGATCCAAATGATCCGACAACGAATACAGACCGCACAAGAACGACAAAAGAGTTATGCTGATCTTCATCGGAGAGACGAAAGTTTCAACGTCGGAGATCATGTATTCTTACGTGTTTCTCCATGGAAAGGGGTTACGAGATTCGGAAAGAGAGGAAAGCTCAACCCTCGATTTATTGGCCCATTTGAAATCCTCGATCGAATAGGAACCGTAGCCTACAGACTAGCCCTACCACCAAGTATGTCTCGCATTCATAACGTTTTTCACATATCTATGTTACGTAAATATGTGAAGGACCCAAACCACGTCATTGAGTTAGAACCAGACGTTATAGCAGAGGATTTAACATACGAGGAAGTACCTGTTAAGATCCTGGATAAGAAGGAGCAGATCCTACGCTCAAAGGTTATACCTCAAGTTAAGGTTTTATGGAGGAACCAAGATACTGAGGAAATGACCTGGGAGCTAGAATCTGAGATGAAATCTAAGTATCCTTACCTCTTCGATATGTCAGGTACGTCAATTTCGGGGACGAAATTTCATAAGGAGGGGAGGTTGTAAGACCCCGAATTTTATGAAATACAAAATTTAATTTTTCTTCATATAGATATTTTTTTTAAATAGTAAGTGGTTAAATCGATAAAGTTAAAAGTTAAGGATGTTATGCGCAAATTTTATTTTGTCGGACAATATTCGCTTTGTCGGGGAATATTCGTTTGGTCGGGGAATATTCGTTTGGTCCGACGGCGCCGAAATAACAAATTATTGGTGGACCCCACAACGGAATATTTGTCGGATATAGAAAACGACAGAAATAACCTTTTTAAATAAAAATAGTCAACGGAACTGTTAAAATACCGGTGATAAAAGAATAGTAGCATACGGTAGTTATTGGTATTTTCTGTAGCACTCGGTACTATACAGTAACACACGGTATTGCATAGTGTCTCATATTTTTGGTCTGATAATTGACACCGTAACTGTTACGCATCATTTCATCGATAATTGTCACTGCATAATATTTTATATTATCAATTCAATAATTGTTGTTACACAGTATTTTGCATTATTGATTCAATAATTGTCATTACACTGTATTTTATATCATTGAGTCAATAATTGTTGTTGCACTGTTTTTAAAATTATTGAACCTAATAATTGTCACAGTAACATATGCACAGTAATTCACATTATTGAATCAATAATTGTCATTACACAGTAACGTATGCTTTATTTTACATTATTGTTATCTCTATTATGATGTTATTTAAACAGTTGTATTTCATTAATTTATTGACTTGATATCTAAGAGCTAACTATACTGTATTTATAACAATTAGTCATAATAATTGAATTGATAAAGTTATTTGTTTATAATATAAAGTTAGGTGATTATTAGGTGATATGAAATGAATGGTGTAGATTAAAGTGTGAATTATTGTTGAATAATTGAATTGATTTGTTTATAATATAAAGTTAGGTGATTATTAGGTGATATGAAATGAATGGTGTAGATTAAAGTGTGAATTATTGTTGAATAATTAAATTGATTTGTTTATAATATAAAGTTAGGTGATTATTAGGTGATATGAAATGAATGGTGTAGATTAAAGATAATATAATATTTGAAATGGATGGTGTAGATTAAAAGATGATCTTTAAATGAATGGTTTAGATTAAATGAATGATAAGATTTTTGGCTATAAATAGAAGCCTTAACTTAAGGATTTTTCATAAACTTCCTTACTTGTTCTTTCTTTCTCTCTCTAAATACTTCTTGTGAAAGTTCTCTCTAAGTGTGCTTAAGTCATCTTGAGTATTTGTGAAGATCTATAAGTATACGTGTACTGTTCAAGTTAATCAACCTCATTTAAATCAATATCCAGTCACGTGTTGAGGTAAGGGATGCCATCTTTTTCATCTTCCATTATTCAAACGTACTATGGTAAGGGATTATCATTATTTGATTCTCGATAATAATATTGTTTCTTCCTTACTCATAAGACGTGCCTTTTATTTCCATGTATTAAATTGTGGGAATAACCTTACGGAGCGGATTGCCGCCTGTTGGTGAATAACCTTTCGTATTCATTCATTATTAATCTCTGAGAATAACCTTACGGAGCGGATTGCCGCCTGTTTGGTGAATAACTCTTTGTACTCAAATTCTATTAAATTGTGGGAATAACCTTACGGAGCGGATTGCCGCCTGTTGGTGAATAACCCTTTGTATTAATTTCTTTCACCTTTTGTTAATCAAACCTGCTACGGTAAGGGATATTATTTTCTTTCATACTCCTAAATCGAAATTTATTATGGAACTATTGCTTCTATAATTCCTGAAAATATTATATGTTCCATAATAGTTGAACTTCATTATTTCAACTGAACCTTCCTATTTACGTGAACCTTTCTATTGAATTGTAACCGTTATTCTGAACTGTGGATCTTGAATTTCACTCCACATCATGTTGACAATTTGGACATTATTTGAATCTGTACAAAGTAAACTTCCGATACTTATTGTTATCCTATTTCTTCTGTTCATCATTTATATCATTCTAATCATCCAAAAATCAAGCTGTTGTGAATATCTGTGGCCGGGGGCACAGATGTGATATATTTGTTGAACAGATGATAGGTTAAAGGCGATATAATAGGTTAAAGGCGATACATCTGTTCGGTGTCTTTTATGGCACGTGGTGAATGTTCTCTTTGGCCCGTAGTGCAAAGATGAACTGTTGTTTGGTATGATTATGACCAAAGGCTGAATCTGGTATAATCATGACCGTTGGTGCTATATTGAATATCTTTGGCCCGTAGTACAAAGATGAACTGTTGATGTGCATGATTATGATCAGGAACTGTGAATTTGTATTATCTTGACTAATGATATTTCAGATGATAAAAGTTGATGATGTTTTTCCTAAAAAGAGAACCGAGTGGACATTATAGTCTGCATTATTCTTCTAATAGATTACTCATTCCGCTGCTATTATTTATCTGAACGTTGTTTAAGAATTTAACTGCAGTTTTTGATATAAACCTTGTAGTCTATTGTATTCTATCAAGAACTCAACTGTTGAAGACTAATGATAATTTATTCGTCATTATCTTAGTCATGATATTCTTTACTGGGCTATTTGAGCTCACCCTTTCTTTTGTTCCATTGTTTTTCAACAGGAGATGAAAACATAACAGGGTCTAGCCGGGGAATGGAGTGAGGGTCCGAGGAATAGTTATCATAGTCTTCACGTTTTGTAAAATAGTGTGGCAATAATAGTGAAGACTTAGTTGTGTATTATTATACACTGTATTGTTGTACGTTGTGCTTTGTTGTAATAATTTTGTTGTAGTATTTTGACGACTCAAGTTTGGGCTGTGTGGGCCCAGATTTGGGGGCGTCACAAAATATAATATCAAAAATGTTAAACAATTACATCAAATAATTAGCCTCTAGGGCATAAACTCTAACAGTAGGAGGTAACTAACACATTAGTATTGAGGGTAACCAATTCCTGAATGTGTAGGAACTAATTTTGTATACAGTAAATCTAGCTAACTAAACACTAGTATTGAGGTAACAAATTCCTGAATGTGTAGTAACTAATTTTTTCGTACAGTAACTCTAGGTAACCAAACACAGTTGGTAATCAAACATTCATATCAAGGTAATCAAACTTTCATACCAAAATAACTAAAATCTTAGGTTACCAATTTATTTTGAAAGTGTTGCAGTTGGTAGCTAAACCTTCATACAGTTGGTTGCTAAACCTTCAAACCAAGGTAACAAATTCAGTTTTATTAGGTTACAAATTTATTTTGAATGTGCTGCAGTTGGTAGATAATTATTCATACAAAGGTAACCATTTGTTTTTGTGGATAACCATTTCGCGGAAGAGGAAGATGATGAAGGGGAAGAGAGGGCGATGTAGCGGAGGCGCAACCAAAGACTATCGGAGATTTGCGGCAGAAGAGGATGATGAAAGGGAGGCGGATGAAGAGAATGATGAAGGGAAGACAACAGCGAAGGAGAATGATGAAAATAATGATGAAGGTGAGATGGTAGAGTAGGATGATAAAAGGAAGACGAAAATTCGCGACAGAGGCGGTGATGAAGAGGGTGAGGAGGCGACGGAGGAAGATGATGAGAAAAATGAAGATTATGATAGATAAGATAATTTTTTTGTTTTTCATTCATTTTTATTTGAATTTTGTATTATGAATTTGTTTTTGTTGTTAGATTCCAAATATTTGAATTTGAATTATTAATTATGACAGTTATTTGTCCTTAATTTTAGGTTTCCTTATTAATGTAAAATTAAATGGTTTGAATTTGTTATCTTTTTTTTTTGTAATTATTTTATGAATGCACTAATGATATAATTACTTTCTAATTATTGTATATTTTTGTGAAAACCCCCAATATTTTTAGTCCTGGTTAACCAATTTGTTTTTAGCCGTATATTTGATTGTAATATAATGATAATTTATTATTTTAAATTTGATTTATTTTTATTTTCATATATAATATTATATTATGATTTAATACTTATTGGAGTATAAGAAAATTAAAATGTGTAGATCTGATGGGCCTAACTCTCAACTAAACATTTTACTCTGCTTATAAATAATAATACTCATTCTGTTTTAAATTATATAATTAATATTAATTTAAAAAAATTAATTTCAAAATATTTTTAAATATAAAATTATTTAGCTTATGTCAATATAATTATAAATTATTTTTAAAATAATATTTATTATTTTAAAAACTTAAATAAATTTTGTCAATTTTAAATTTAAAGATATTTTAAATTAGCTTTAAAAAATAATAATAATCTTATCAAATGAAATAAAAATTTTGTCGGTGAAATTTGAAATGCAAAACTTAGAATAGATGATGAAAAATAAAAAAAAATGATATGCGTTCAGATTGCAGTTAAAACTGTAATATGAGATTACATACATATAGGATAAGTATGTATCAAATTTTACCTTTTAATGATAAAAATTAATATAATATTTTATGTTATATTCAAATATTATTTGTATAGTAATGTCCTACATATATGGATGTAGCCATCACATAATAAAATGTTACAATCTAATTATGAACGTAATTCTGATTGTAATGTAATTGGATAAGACAAATGTTACGTAAGGACTTGGGTATATCAGGGTGATCTAATGCAAACCAAAAATGCCTAAAAATTGATTTATTAATAAATTAAAAAGTTGATAAGTAAATGCGTCACTAGTTCTCAAATCGTTTTATATCAAAAAGGTGATATCATAAAAAGTATTACGTACGTAAATGTATTAATAAGATTTTAATATTATTTTTAATAAGCATGGTGAAA